>JARQTH010000297.1:779801-979227 GCA_030142595.1 Trachelus iudaicus | reverse complement strand
AAATATGGGTGAGCACCGAATATTAACTCTCTATTGCTAGAAATATTAAGAAAACTTTAATCTAACGATAAATTACTGTTTCATCTCGCACCAGTAATCCAACTCCGGAGTTATCCGAAAACGTTACGACAATGTGGGGCGAAATGACAATGAATGGACACTATTTGCACATCAACACAACCACAGAAATGGAGCAGAATGTATTTGCGGACAGAGTCAAATTCTGGGCGAACATATACAAAGATCTTCTTGGGAGTTTTTATCAATACTTCAAATAACCATCAAAACATGTCACAAAAAACTAAACGTATATTAAAAGCATTGACGTTCGAAGAATGATAATAAAGATAATACAAAATAAAATAAAAACTGTTGAACCAATTAAGGACCCTGTCTAGCACACTAAGGATCAAGCTGAATCTGCTACCGCCATTAGGACATTGGCCAAAAATTACCTATATCTGCTTTTCTTTATTTTTCAAAAATTCTTTGAAGAAGGCATTCACAGTATGTTTTAAAAAAATTAAAAACACCAATCGGTACTACGAAGAAATCTACTAAAAGCCAACGTTATTTGGTATTTTTATCTGGTTGTAAAGACATGACAGTATCTGATAAGTTTAAATCCAATGATGTATAACAATGCGAATTAACTTTCCAGCACGTGCTGCGCACTGAAACAAAAATGTGGTCAAATTTACTGTTTCCTAACTATTTCTCAGGATTCCAAAAGGACTCAACTACAGTTTACAGTAAATTCAGATTTGCTACGCTGATCACAATCGTTAGTAATATTTACGACGCATTAACACTATTTGCTAATAGTAAGATTGATCAACTTCGTATTTTACTATTTTTATTGTAGATGATAATATCCACCATAAATTGTATAGCTGGATATAACTTTTCCACTGTTATGATTAACGAAACGTTTTAGTTAATTTGGCCAAATATACAATTAAAAATAATATTCTGAACTAATTCTTGATAGTTGCTTCAACAATAAAATATTTGTCAGCAACTACAAGCTGTTTATGTTTTTTCCACTGTTTTAATAAGTTTTTTGTATATTTCAGTACGAAGGAATATTAAATAGTTTACTTTATTCTAAGTGTTTATATCGAAGCAGTGCGATGGATTGGACCACTAGGTCCTGTAAGTTACCATCTTTTAAGGCCTCTTCGTCTGTTTTTCAGAATTCTGTAACAAATAAAGTTTGGCGCTTATTTGTCTCGTTAACCCGGCTCTGCTTGCGGATATGCCGGTCCGGACTGGCTGCTGCATTAGGATAGAAATGGTTTTTTTACCATAAATATGCGACAATATTTACCCTGGATATCCATGGCTAACTATAATTACCGTCCATAGCAGATTTTAATTTTTTTTGTAGGTGAGTTTGACTTTTTGAAATTATTAAAGTAATTTACTATGAAGTTAATATTTGTTACTACAATTATATCCACCAATTACAATAGTAAACTCAAGTATGCTAACAATAAGAAAGTTTGCGCTAATGAATTCTGAAAAATACTACAAGTTTGGTTTCATTATCTAATATTATTTTTACCCTGTTACATAGTCAAGAATACTATCGTCTTTTTTCTCAGTGCGATTGATGTAAAACAATAAAGAAGAAATATCTATAAGAAAATGATTTTTTCCACAGTAAGACGCGTGCGCGTAGTAAGTAGTATGCAGTACGCGCGTATATGTCAACACGGAGTTTTGATCAACGAAGTGACGTTGAATATCAAGCCATACGATCAGTCTCATAAAACTGTCAAGGCGCCGTAAATAATCTAGAAATTTCATTTCGTATAAGAAAGTGTTAGTACAAATTTTGCAGATACAGTTAAACGAATACTTGTTGTTCCTTTATTTGTAATACTGCTCACACTTGTTCATACAGTAGATACTTCGCTATAGTATACATTGAAGTAAGCAATTTTGGTAGATTCACAAGAACATTGCCATCATGAAAACATGTATGGGATTAGTCATGGCAAAGTTTTTTTTTTTCAGATATGGATATCTTTACAGATTAAATGGAATTCTCGTTCGTGCCTGACAAGGAAGACTTTTTTTTTAACGAGTAGTCACGTGCGACCAGTATGAAAAAGCACTGAAGGCGATGTAAAACATCTAATAAATCTATGTTGTATATAATGTGTGTATATAAACTTCGCAAAATCTACATTTGAGAGTTTGCAACACTGCTCACACTTGTTCATATAGTAGAAAGTCGATTACAGTATAAATTGGCAAAAAAAAATATCGACGCGTTCATTGTGACATTGCCACTATGAAGAACAGTGGTATGGAATTAGTGGTGGCCATTTTTGGTTTGGCTCTCCTGGCACAAAATGCCAACGGGGCGGATTCGACTGTAAGATTCCACATTTATCAATTATTTCTAGAATTTTCAAATAATGTCCTATGACTAATCTCTTTGTAAATTCCTAAGCAGACTGCGATACGTCTTTTTGAATTCGCAGGAATTTAACAAACGAAATAATTTTAGTTGCAGACTGTCGAGGTCACCATACCGAAAGGTACCTTGCAAGGGTTGGAAACACAGACTGTATTAAATGGCGTGACTATGTACAGCTTTAAGGGTATAAGATATGCAGCCCCAGCAAATGGCACACGAAGATTCTCTGTAAGAAACGATAAATTACAATTCCAGATGATTCATTAATTGCATTTATTGTTCATTAAATTTATTAATATCCACAGGTTGCCGAAGAGGTCGAAGCCTGGGATGGTGTTTACGATGCAACTCAGCACGGATCAAGATGCACACAGATATGTGTTCCATCTCTTTCATCTATCATTGGATCAGATGACTGTCTGTTTCTCAACGTCTACACTCCAAATCTCGATGATTGCGCTACCCCTCTGCCAGTAATGATTTGGTTCCACGGTGGAGACTTCAATTTTGGTTCCGGCAACAGTGACATCTATGGGCCCGATTATCTCGTCGAAAATGGCGTCGTACTTGTCACAGTGAATTACAGACTGGGTCCAATGGGTAAACAAAGTTTTTTGATAAAGTATCATCAAGTCGTTTTCAAAGAATATTTGATTTCATTCAGTTAACGTCATCCACAGGATTCCTCAGCACAAGAGATGCTGCTGCTCCAGGCAACGTGGGACTTAAGGATCAAGTTACTGCCATGAGGTGGGTCCAGGGGAATATTGAATACTTCAATGGAGATCCATCTCGGGTTACCATCTTTGGTAATTCTGCTGGTGCTGGAGCTGTACAGTATCACATGATCTCACCACTCTCTAAAGGTAAATTATTTAAATTCTCCTTATTACAACCTGCAACAATGGACTACCGATCTTCATCTGCATCATCTTCAATTTTCGTTTTAGGTCTATTCAGCCGTGCCATTGCTGAAAGTGGGCCTATTTTATCTACTTGGGCAATTTCTTATAACTCTACTGCATATTCCTTTGCCCTGGGAAAACTGCTAGGTATCCATACCACCGATTCCACTGAACTTGTCAACCGATTGTTGGAAATCGATAGTGAGTCCATTGTTGCAACAGCCATCAGGCTAACTAGTGACAAGGTAAAGTATTAAATTGTCAATTGCAGCGTATAAACTGAAGTTAGCCCGTCAGTTCGATGTTTATGAGAAGAGCAACTTCAGCCGATACATTTGAACTGATTAGCCCTGCAAACATATGACTCGAGTCTAAAATGAATTGAAAACATGTAAGTTTTTTTGCAGGATAATATGGCAGGACTCAACTTCATTTTTAGACCCACAGTGGAGGTTGACGTTGGTCAGGATATTTTCCTTCCGGCTGACCCTTGGCTACTTTTGAAGAATGGTCAAATCAACGATGTTCCGTTCATGATGGGTACCAATTTAAACGAGTCAATCACTGCAGTGAATGGTAAGAAAATCATGGCAGTACATTTTTTATATTGATTTAACTGTAATCATATGTTTTTTAGATGTCAGCAAGGCAGCGTTTTTCAATAACAATTTTGATGCTTTTCTACCGTTCGATCTCAATCTCACAGACAGTAGAGCAATTAATGATATTGTTACTAAAGTCAAAGACTTTTATTTCGGTGGTCATCGTATCACCGAGGATGACTCACTTTCTTATGTTGAGGTATACAATTTTTTTCAAAATTATTTATATGCGTGCTGATTCAGTTTAATGAAATTAAATAATTATTTAATTTATTTAACCAACTGAGACACACGTGATCTTTTTTTTTCTACAGCTGAGAGATGATCTAGATTACACGCATGGGACGGAAATGTCTTTAAGGATAATGGCATCCTACATGAAAAGTCCGATTTATCGTTACCTATTTGCATACAATGGGGGACTTGCATTCTTCAGAAAGATTTTCAACATACAATTGACTTCTGGTAATATATTATAGATTTAATTTATAAGAAAATTTAAATCGTGCTGCGCACGTGTAAGATAATTAATTGGATATTTATCTTTAAAAATAAAGGAGTATCTCATGCGGATGAGACTGCCTATCTCTTCTATCAAGCTGCTTTTGGCATTACCCCGAAGGTTGGATCGACGGATGAAAAAATGGTTTACGCAATGACAAGAATGTGGACCGATTTCGCCAAATATGGGTAAATATAATATGGACAAAATTTGGCAATATTAATTTCAACAAAAAATTAATTAACGTTTAACTCCCTTTTTATCTTCTTCAGTAACCCAACTCCTACGCTTTCCACGAATGTCACCACAGCTTGGGAAGACATGACAACGAAAGGAAATTTCTTAAACATCGATTCAACTTCTACCATGTCGTCGAAAGTTTTCAACTCAAGAGTCCAATTTTGGGTATCCATATACAAACATATTCTTGGAGATTTTGCAAGTCTCTTTGATTGATCGTCTTCTCTGAATAAAATGTCGATTGTCCTATGGAACAGTCTAAATTGATTTATAAATAAATAATTGAATAATGAAAAACACTGTTCCCTTCTTGTACCTGCCTTTAGGCATACGGATAGCTAGGAGTTTTATTTTAGTAGTCTATCACTTTCGAGTTTATGACCATTAGGTGATATCACTGGTTGCCATATTAGAGAGGAGATAAAAGTTCATATTTTCTTAGTGGCCCGATTTATGAATTATATTATTAAGTTTATAAATTAACACTTAAAAAGCAGGAATCACGGTGGGTAACGGTTAAAAGTGCTGAAATTGTAAAATTTTCCGGAGCCCAGAACCCTTAGAATTGAGGGGGGAGGGGGCACTTACGGGAGTGCTTAGGCTTAGAGCGCTCATTCCCCCACGAGCCAGTCGCCTATATCAGTTTCTTGGACGATTCCGTCTTATCCATTTCTATCCTTTTTTTTTCTATATTTATTTATTATTCAGTCGTATACTCATATTCCTTACTTTGCTAATTTCATTATTTAGTCTCTTTTTATTTTATAACTAATTCCTTACTCTCCTTATTTCTGTTTTCTGTCTTTTTCTTGCCGTTCTGGTCTCATTCATTTTCCATTGCGCTTGTCTTCCTTTTTCTATTTCTTTGGTTGGGCTGAGAATATTTGTTCGAGTAGTTATCAGAGGATAATTAATTCTGTTAGAAAAACACACGTGGACCATTGCGACGGGGGTTCCCCCTTCCGCCTGATTTGCTGAGCTTGCTCAGTAGGTCGGGTCCAGGTTGTGGTCGCAATATGGTATCTCGGGGGCCTTGAGCACCCTTAGGGTACGCTAAGTCTTGCATGCAGTCAATCTAACCAGGTGTCTTTCTTTCGCGATTGTAGTATATTTGTTCGCTTTCCTGAAAACGCTGCAAAACGTCGCCGTGTGGGTGGAGACGATCCTATGTGTCAGGGGGAAGGTCGGAGGTGTAGTCCGCTGGCTCTGGGCAAAGTAACAGCCTTTGCTCGTGTTCCTGGGTTAACTTTCCTTGAAGTATAATGGGTTCTTTTGAGCACCTTTTTGATTAAAGTCTCTGTTGAAGACGAGAGACTTTCGCATTTAACTTATCTTTAGCGTTTGTTTTTGTCGGAAGTTGGTTTTATATCATAATCCTGCAGTGGGTTTTTGGCTTCCTTTCAAGTATCAAGTCTTCCTTTTTCCTTATCTTTCCCCTATCGAGTCTGATCTCTCGCTCCTTCCCGCGAATCAACTACTCTTGGCCCCATCTATCAGCAGCAGTCTCAAATGATGGGCAAATCCTTAAGATACAAAGGAAATAGACTTCTAAGCTAAAAAACATAGCGGCACAGATTATATTTCATTATTTTGATGTATTTAATATTTACAAATTGAGAAATTTATACGAAATACATTTTCTACATATTTATATAGAGTATGCACGAGTATGACGTGGATTACCTACAATTACCAATCAATTCTGTAAAAACATGTTAGCTTTGAAGATAACACTATTGCTTAAAACAATAAGATTCCATATTAGCCATTACGCAACTGCAATATGCGTAATAGACCAAAAGCAATTAAGCTATAGTTCCAGCTAAATTACCACTGTGATATAATTGATATTGCTACACATACTTCTACCCTGATCAAATATTTATTTATCACGTAAATGGCGGCACTTCAAATTAGTAAAAGCGTCAATGAAAATACCTACAGCTGTATATTTGGTTAGTTAGGCCAAACATACTATATGAAGATGGTTTTATCGTAAGAATCGAATGAGCGCGCCAACTTCAGGTTGGTGCGTTTGAACTGAATTACTCGATGTATAATTTCAAATTGTTTTACATGTATATACATAAGCGTTTTATAAATGTCAATAAGATGTTTAACGAACATTATTAGTCCCATAAACGTCTCTGGAACCTTTATACTATCTGGATACATAAGAAACTTGTTTAAATTCACTATTTATTTCATAAATTTCGCTTTACTAAATACTAATTCATATTTGCATCAGTTTTATTGAGTCGCATATTAAAAATGCCAATTAATATTTTGTTTCAAACAAATATCAAGCAATCGGAACACGTGCAGGTGAAAAGGTATATGGGTTGGAACTGCGATAACACTATAAGATTTAGATCAGAAAAACATATGTGTAATAAGACGAGTTTCACCAAACGAGATGTTACGAAACTATGAGCGAATACTGCAGGCATGTTTTTTATTTATAAATGTATCTGACAACTTACTTAAATAATGAGGTGGGCGGCTCACGTAAATTTTAATAGTACCATCAGTTGTACATCATCTGTAATACTTATTTGGTAAATAGCACTGTTTGTATAAATTTTCTAGATAGATAATATTATATTGCAATACTGCTCACACTTGTTCATATACAGTAATGTGCAATCGAAGTGGAACACTTGAATTTTTGTGTAGTTGTGCGAACCTGTGAACGATTTCAAAAAACCAAAGACGGATTATTTCGGAAATTTCCTTCCCGTCCGAATTGTTTTATCCCGATCGGATACAAAATGGGTTGGAGTGAAATAGTGTATTTTGAAATTTTTTGAAAAGTACGAGAACTAGTAGTTCCGGAAGGAAATTCATATTCTAATTATGGCACGAAAGAGAACATTCTTCGACATTAATATTGAATATGGTAGAAAATGAAAAAAATCGTTTTTGGTAAATTCATACGAGGATTATTACCACGAAGATCAGCTGCCTGGGATCAAAGGTTCAAAAATTATTAATGATATAATCTATATTGAAAAATAGTTTCAATTCTTATACGACGTTAAAAATTTTATAAACATCTTTGGCGACTTTATACTAGCTGGATACGTAGAAATTACAAGTTGTAAGTTTTTATCAGTTATGTAAGTACATAAGAATTACATCATTTTTAATAAATTGGTGATGACTTTATTAAGGGGTTACATGGGTTTCGAAGGCTAAAAAAAGCATTTTTTCTAATGTTTTTTTAATATAATAAAGGATTTATTTCATCCAAACTTTAAAGCATATAAAAGAGTAACATTTAAACAATATGTTCTAAAATTTTCTTTTTAAAGTTTTGAAAATTCAGTTGTTGGGACCTGTTTTTTGAACACCCCTTAGAAAAAAGTATTATCGCGGTGGTCAGGTCACCGACTTCAAAAATAGAGTTTTTGCGAAAAAAAGCGTTTAAAGTTTGAAAAAGCGTACAATTTTCCCTCATGAAAGAAATTTATAGAGGCTACAGTTTTCTCATACAGTATTACTCTATTACTCTGATTGACTTGAAACTATGGAAAAATATTCTTGACATGTTCTATTAGATAAAAAAAAATTTTTAAAGCGATTTTTTGAAATTTCCAAATCCATGTAACCCCTTAAATAAGAATTCACACTTCCTCCTGTTCGAATCATATACTTAAAATAACACATTTGGAATATGTTTGAACAAACCTTAAATCGAACGAGGTAATACGAAATTATTAGTAAGTACAAACTTGCAAGTTTTTTTTTACAGATTTAACGGAATTCTCGTTCGTACCTCACAAGGAATACTTTTGTTTAAAAAGAAGTCAGGTACGACAGTCCGATAAAGCACTGACGGCGTTGTAAGACATCTAGAAAATTTCCTTATTGTGGAATATTGTCTGTACAGACCTCGTCCCATTTTTCGTCCATTGACAACACTGCTCACACTTGTTCATATAGTAGAAAGTCGATTACAGTATAAATTGGGGAAAAAAATATCGACGAGTTCATTGTGACATTGCTACTATGAAGAACAGTGGTATGAAATTAGTGGTGGCCATTTTTGGTTTGGCTCTCCTGGCACGAAATGCCAACGGGGCGGATTCGACTGTAAGATTCCACATTCATCAATTATTTCTAGAATTTTCAAATAATGTCCTATGACTAATCTCTTTGTAAATTCCTAAGCAGACTGCGATACGTCTTTTTGAATTCGCAGGAATTTAACAAACGAAATAATTTTAGTTGCAGACTGTCGAGGTCACCATACCGAAAGGTACCTTGCAAGGGTTGGAAACACAGACTGTATTAAATGGCGTGACTATGTACAGCTTTAAGGGTATAAGATATGCAGCCCCAGCAAATGGCACACGAAGATTCTCTGTAAGAAACGATAAATTACAATTCCAGATGATTCATTAATTGCATTTATTGTTCATTAAATTTATTAATATCCACAGGTTGCCGAAGAGGTCGAGGCCTGGGATGGTGTGTACGATGCAACTAAACACGGATCAAGATGCACACAGATTTGTGCAGCATCTTATTCGTCTGTCATTGGATCAGATGACTGTCTATTCCTCAACGTCTACACTCCGAATCTTGATGATTGCGCTACCCCTCTGCCAGTAATGATTTGGTTCCACGGTGGAGACTACAATTTTGGTTCCGGCGACAGTGACATTTATGGACCCGATTATATTGTCGAAAACGGGGTCGTGATGGTGTCGGTCAATTACAGATTGGGTCCAGTAGGTAATAAAAGTTTTT
Organism: Trachelus iudaicus; assembly: GCA_030142595.1. Lineage (NCBI taxonomy): Eukaryota > Metazoa > Arthropoda > Insecta > Hymenoptera > Cephidae > Trachelus > Trachelus iudaicus. Next base: position 969,792 of record JARQTH010000297.1, on the reverse strand, counting down.
TCATAAAATATCATCAAAACATTTTCAAAGAATATTATTCCTTCAATTAAGTAATATCATTCCCAGGATTCCTCAACACAAGAGATGCTGCTGCTCCAGGGAACGTGGGACTTAAGGATCAGGTGGCCGCCATGAGGTGGGTCCAGGAGAATATTGAATACTTTAATGGAGATCCAAGACGCGTAACCATCTTTGGTGATGCTGCTGGTGGTGCATCTGTACAGTATCATATGATCTCCCCACTCACCGCTGGTACTTTATTTTAATTCTTCATATTTTTCACACTTTTTTTTCAAATTTTACTACAATACTCATATTTTTTAAGGTCTCTTCGCCCATGCCATTGCTCAGAGCGGTACCGTGCTAACTACCTGGTCCATTAGCTATAAATCAACCGCAGAAGCCTTCGCTTTAGGAAGATTATTAGGAATCAATACCACCGATACCACTGAACTCGTTAATGGATTACTGAAAATTGATACTGAGGCCATCGTTAAGGCAGCTTTTCGGATGCCTACAATTAAGGTTATTATTATTATTATTGTTGTTTTTCGTTCCTATCGTTATTAATATTATATTTGCGAACTTAATATAATAAATAATCACAGGAAACGATGTCGGGAGAACTGTACGTGTTCAGACCTTCGGTCGAGGTTGACGTTGGTCAGGAAATATACCTTCCTGCTGATCCTTGGCTACTTTTAAAAACCGGCCAGATCAAAGACGTTCCTTATATAATGGGTTTCAATAAAGACGAAACGATTATAGACGTCATTAGTAAGTTACTTTATTTGCCCATTTTCAAATAAACTCTTCAACTGGCAATTTTTTGTAGGTATCCGTAACGCAGAATTCTTCAATGGTAACTTCGACGGTTTCCTGTCTGTGGAACTTAATTTGACAGCCGGTACAGACAGTGCAGAGATCAACGAAGACGTTACAAAATTGAGAAACTTCTATTTTGATGGAAATAATATCACCACCAGTGACGTGCTGCCATATATCGAGGTATTATATAATTAATTGATTAGCAATTTAATGATTTTTATCGCATCAAATCGATGATCTAACTGACGTTCGTTCGTACTTTTTAACTGTTTAGTTGAAGAGTGACATATTCTTCACGTACGGGACAGCGTTCTCTTTAAAAATAATGGCGACCTACATGAAAAGTCCTATCTACAATTATCTTTTTACTTATGACGGAAAACTTGGATTCTTCAAAAAATTCTTCAACGTTAATATGACGTCGGGTAATAGAAAATATTTTTGAATTTATTTTCTTTTTTTCAAATTATTCTACAGGATTAATTATTTCTACGCTTTACATCAATGATGCAGGCGTAGCCCATGGAGATGAAACTGGCTATTTATTCTATCCAGCTGCTCTTGGTATTACGCCAGAAGTTGGATCGACAGAAGAAAAAATGGTTTATGCGATGACTAAAAAGTGGACAGATTTTGCGAAATATGGGTAAAAATAGAAAATTAATTTTTTTTAAATATTATAATCATTAATCTTCTAACGTAAAAATCGTACTCAAACCTGTACTAAAGATATTAGGGTGGGGATACTTGGCTCGGCGGTCATCCCCTTATCCACCTATAGGAAAATCCTTGTTAACGTTCAAGAGTCGAGTAATTTATTTTTATTAATTAACTTGGTTTTTTTCTGATTTCTTATAGTAATCCAACTCCATCCCTTTCCGAGAACGTTACCACAACTTGGAACGAAATGACGATAGATGGAAATTACTTGGACATTAATCCAGATTCATTCGTGGCCCAGAATGTTTTTAACGATAGAGTCAAATTGTGGGCGTCTATATTCAAAAACGTTCTTGGCGATTATTATTCTTATTTCGAGTGAAATCTTGTGTAAAATGTGAACTAGTGTAGAAGGTACTCTTGTGTAAAATAATAATAATTATTATAAGGCAAATAAGTGTATTACTATAATTACCACATTTCTTACCTCTTTCTTTCACGTTATACAGGCACCAGAGATGAGTATGATGATGCACAACGCTACGGTTTTAGGCGATACCAAAATAATGGCGGTAAATCGTAGCGGCGAGTCTGGAAGTAGGATTTTGTGATTATCGCCTCCGTCGACAATGCGAATCCCGTCGTAGCCGAGCTAAACGTAAACACGAACGCGTAGCTTGGCGGGCAGAGGTTCTCCGCTATTCACCGTTGGTTCCCAAAGCAATCCTTAGAACGAGACCGGGAACTGTAGGACTTTTCAAGAACTATTGAAAAGGCCTATTGTTGAAACACTTTTAAGAAAGTGCGGTGCCAACTTGACACCCGTGTAGCACCTCAATTTTTACTAAATATTATTGGATCTTGATTTACTTTCAAAATTTATTCAAAATATAAAATTGAGGCTAAATAAAAATCTGGCAAAATATACGGAGTAGATAAAAATTGAATTGAAATTAGGTGTTTGGAACATTAAAATAATTAATTAAATCGATAAAGTAAAATATTACCACTTAGAAATCGGAAATTGTGGCAAAGCATATTTAGAAGTACTGGAAGAAGTTGCCCAAAATTGGATGCTCAGCGGGTATGGCCGTGCGGTTATTGGGTAGCTTTAATTGTTAATAATTTTAAGAGGAAAGTTCGGTGAAAAAAAAGAGGGTGAGGGCTTTTTATTTCAGATTTTCCTTTTCTAATTAATGGCATACTCCATATCTTTTTATTCTGAGGCACCCTGTATATGTTTATTTAATTCAGAACAGACTAGGAATTGGACTTTCCGTACAGTTGATTCACTTTAATCCTTAACTACACAGTGACGACCTTAGAAACGTACTGTGCAAGACGAGGTCTGTGAGACTCCAATCGGTTTAACTGGATTGTGAGGCGATTAAAACGAATAGAATAGCTCAAAAGTAGAATTTTACGTCGCTGTCCTCTTAGTTTAAAATAATTTAATGACCAAGTATCAAGTTATAATTATCTAGGTGGTTTTTCTTTTTAAATTCGTGGAAAATTTAAGTAGGGACAAACTCGGCAGGAGGACTAAACTTAAAATTGGTGAGGTCTTTGAGAACGCACGCATGTATAATAATTAAGGGTTAAGGCACCCCCGTTCTTTCAACTTTGTTCTCGTTTACAATATTTTCCCCGCTTAACCTAATTTATCGCGTCCGATAATAAATTTTATTAGCCTTCCTGTTTCGCTTATAATTTCTGTTAAATTTTGTCCTCTTTTGCCATATATTCTCATGCTGTACTTCGCCTTCGAATATTCCAGTGCTAGCTTTCTGCAGGAAAGCCAGTGCCTGTTCAATTTCTTAAGTGTTCCCATATCTAATCCTATTACTATTACTATTTTATTTGCCAACATTATTGAATATTCATTCAATGTAATCTATATTAAAAAATGCTTTCAATTCTTGTACGACGTTAAAAATTCTATAAACATCATTGGTGACTTTGTTAGCTGGATACGTAGAAACACTTGAATACACGTTGTATTTATCAGCCATGTAAGCAAATGTGAATTAAATCATTTTCAATAAATTCATGATGGTTTTATTAAATATGAATACACACCACCTCCTGTTCGAATCCTATACTTAAAATAACATATTCGGAATATATTTGAACAAACGTTAAGTCGAACGAGGCAATATGATATTATTAGCAAGTACAAAATTGCAATTTTTTTTACAGATTTAACGGAATTCGCGTTCGTACCTGACAAGGAATGCTTTTGTTTAAAGAGGAAGCACGTACGACCAGTCTGATAAAGCACTGAAGACGTTGTAAGACACCTGGAAAATCTAGTTGGTATGGTATGGTATATTGTTTGTATAGACCTCGCAGAATATTTTTTGTCCATTTACAATACTGCTCACACTTGTTCATATAGTGGAAAGTCGATTAGAGTATAAATTGACGAAAAAAAATATCGGCCCGTTCTTTGTAACATTGCCACCATGAAGGACAGTGGTGTGGAATTAGTGGTGGCCATTTTTGGTTTGGTTCTCCTGGCACAAAATGCCAACGGGGCGACTTCGACTGTAAGATTCCACATTCATCAATTATTCCTAGAATTTTCAAGTAATGTCCTATGACTAATCTCTTTGTAAATTCCTAAGCTGACTGCGATACGTCTCTTTGAATTCGCAGGAATTCAACAAACGAAATAATTTTAATTGCAGACTGTCGAGGTCACCATACCAAAAGGTACCTTGCAAGGGTTGGAAACACAGACTGTATTAAATGGCGTGACTATGTACAGCTTTAAGGGTGTAAGATATGCAGCCCCAGCAACTGGTACACGAAAATTCTCTGTAAGAAACGATAAATTACAATTCCAGATGATTCATTAATTGCATTTATTATTCATTAAAATTATTAATATCCACAGGTTGCCGAAGAGGTCGAGGCCTGGGATGGTGTTTACGATGCAACTAAACACGGATCAAGATGCACTCAGATATGTGTTCCAGCTTTTCGACCTGTGATTGGATCAGATGACTGTCTATTCGTCAACGTCTACACTCCAAGCCTTGATGATTGCGCTTCTCTACCCGTAATGATTTGGTTCCATGGTGGAGACTTCAATTTTGGTTCCGGCAACAGTGAAATCTATGGGCCTGATTATCTCGTCGAAAATGGCGTCGTACTTGTAACAGTGAATTACAGACTGGGTCCAATGGGTAAACAAAGTTTTTTGATAAAGTATCATGAAGACGTTTTCAAAGAATATTTGATTTCGTTCAGTTAACGTCATCCACAGGATTCCTCAGCACAAGAGATGCTGCTGCTCCAGGCAACGTGGGTCTTAAGGATCAAGTTGCTGCCATGCAGTGGGTTCAGGAAAATATTGTATACTTTGGTGGAGATCCATCTCTGGTAACCATCTTTGGCGATGCTGCTGGTGGTGGATCTGTACAGTATCATATGCTGTCACCACTTTCTAATGGTATATTATTCAATTCTCCTTATCATATACACTCACCTATCTTAGTCCAATATTTTTATATATTTGGTCTTTATTTTAGGTCTTTTCAAATATGCCATTGCTCAGAGTGGTACTTGTTTGGCTACTTGGGCAATTTCATATAATTCCACCGCGTCTTCCTTCGCCCTGGGAAAAGCACTGGGTATCAATGCCACTGATTCCACTGAACTTGTCAATGGATTATTGAATGTCAATAGTAGCACCATTGTTCAAACAGCCTTCAGTATGGCTACTGCTAGGGTAAAATATTATCTTTAATTATAAGTGAAGCGTAATAAAAATTATTATAAAAAATACTTCTTTGAACAGGATGCCATGTCTGGTGCCTCCTTTTTGTTCAGACCCACAGTGGAAGTTGACGTCGGTCAGGATATTTTCCTTCCGGCTGATCCTTGGCTACTTCTGAAAAACGGTGAAATTAATGATGTTCCTTACATGATGGGCTTCAATCTCAACGAATCAGTTATATCTGCCAATGGTAAATAATTGTTAGCTTTATATTGTTTTTTAATGAATTGTTTTTCGTTTTTGTTGTTTGTTTGACACTTTTTCTTGCAGGTCTCAAAAATGCGGCATTCTTCAACAATAATTTTGATGCTTTTCTACCGATCGACCTCAATCTCACAAATAAAGCAGAAATTAGTAAAATTAGTAATAAAGTACAACAATTTTATTTCCATGGTAATGTCAGTACTAAAGATGTACTTCCTTATATTCAGGTATATAATTTTGGAATTTATTTTTTTCTCTGTTATATATGTATTAGACTATGTCTTGATTTCATGAAATTGAATGATCAACACTTTTGGATACTTTTTTTTTGGGCAGCTCAAGAGTGATATATACTTCACGTATGGGTCGGAAATGTCTTTAAGGATAATGGCATCCTACATGACGAATCCGATTTATCATTACCTATTTTCATACGACGGAGGACTTGGATTTTTCAAAAAGTTTTTAAACGTATCATTGACCTCTGGTAATATATTATAGCTTTAATTTACAATAATATTTAAATCGTGCTGCGTACGCGTAAAATAATGAATTCAATATTTATCTTTAAAAAAAAAGGTGTAGCACATGGGGATGAAACTGGCTATCTCTTCTATCCAGCTGCTCTTGGCATTAAACCGGCTACTGGATCGACAGATGAAAAAATGGTTTACGCAATGACAAGAATGTGGACCGACTTCGCCAAATATGGGTAAATATAATATGGAGGAAATTTGTCAATATTAATTTCAACAAAAAATTAATTAACCTTTAACTCCCTTTGCATCTTCTCCAGTGACCCAACTCCTACGCTTTCCACGAATGTCACCACAACTTGGGAAGACATGACAACAAGAGGAAATTACTTGAACATCAATTCAACTTCAACCATGTCGTCGAAAGTTTTCAACTCAAGAGTCAAATTATGGGCATCCATATACAAACATATTCTTGGAAATTTCGCATATCTTTTTGGATAATCATTGTCGCTACAAAAAAAAATGTCACGTGTAATTTAAGGACTTAATGAATATATGCGCAAATCTGTTGCAAATAAAAAGCAAAATGTGCATGTAATGTAAATTACATCTGCATCCTCATAATTTGCTATGAAATCAGTCGGTTTATCGCAGCCGATGTCCAAATTTTTCAGCTTCTAGTGCTACTGGTTGATGCGATTTTCAAATAGTACAATAACTCTGTCGTCGAAAGTTCATTCATTGTCAAAGAGAAGGTGCGAAATATCCTGTGTAGTGATAGCATGATCATCTGTACTAAGTCAGCCCCACACTAAGTACAAGAAGAATTAATTAAATAAAGGGAAAAAGAAAATAATAATGAAAAAAAGAAAAGAAAATAAAGGCATGAAAATAAGAACTGAACAGAACAGAGAAATCCAAGAGACCATGGTTTCTATTATCATATCAGGTCCTACACTGCAATATAAAAGCCCAGCACTCGGCAGAATGAGCGCTGCAAGCCTGTGCACTCCCTTAAGAGCTTCCCCCTAAAGTCATTAAGAGTAAGAAGAAGCTCCCCTCCAAACCCACATTCCGGGTCAAACGCAGCAAATTTGCGCACCAATAAAATTTGTAATTTCCAATAGTTCCAAGTGCTAGCATGTACGTACATATATTAAATTAATTTTTAATTTCACTAATAATCTGAAAATCTATGCACATACCCCTGCTGGAATTTTTAAAAACTGACAGGCTCTTAATGCCGGTATCGTAACAGAAGCTTATGAACTACTTTATGTATGTTCCGAAATTTACTGCCACTGATGCGACAGGCGTTGTATCCTTATTCATCCATACGTATCTGAGAGAGATGTAATTACTTTCTCAGTACTGTCAGTAAATTTCGAAACACACCCTTTGCAGCGCCTGGGATCAAGAATGTCTGAAACTGGTCCAAATACGCCGCTCTATGAAATATACTTCTTTACGAATAATGTACTGCATTATACTAGGTGTGTGAGCTAATTTTTTATAGGTTGCCATTGTCATTACTAATGTTTCGTGAGGTTATGTTTCTCGCCCGGCCAATTCATAAAGTTTCTTGCAAAGGACAATATCAGCACTTTAAAATCCCAAAAGGACGTTTAAATATTTAAATTTAAAGCAGGGTTTGTAGTTTTCTCAAGACATCTGTGAAAATTAATTCACGCACCTAATATTTAATTACAGTGGAGTCGTTTATAACGAGATTGAAGAAGACAGGGAAATGATTTCGTACTAAATGGAGGACGTAATAAGCAAAATAAAAATATATAGGAATGCATTTATATTCTAACGAAACTTATGGGGGCAAGTAGGATGCAATGTGTGGTCGATCGTTATAAGCGGAATCCAGCGGAGTCGTAATAACCGGACTCCACTGCATGTTGTGGGTTGATTAAATGAATGTACTTGAAGTCATCGACATATAGTACGGACTATGCGGTCTCTACCTTAGATCCTTTGAAAAAACGTTTGCTCAAATAGACAAAGAAATAATGAAGTGGTGGCTAATTACTCTCCTTTTCTAATGCTCTCATTAGCTACGTTTCCTATACTCTTGTACTACTGCCGCTGATTAGAAAGAGACAGGGCTTGGCCGCCACCAAACGCTTTTTCTTTCAGCCGACCGTTTTTCCTGTGTCTATGCCTAGTCCATATTATACGCCGATGCTTGGAGTAATATTCGAGTAGCCTATATATTTTTATACATATAATCTCTTCTACAGCTAGTCATTCATGTGACACGAATTCTATGCACATGACCTTATATAAAATGGCATTCTATCAGAGATAAAAGATGTTTACACGCTGTTTTACTACTGTTGGAATGAATACTTGTTAGGTATGACTGAAATTACAGTAATTCTCATTAATAACTACTGAGCAGAATGTACGAGCACTTGACGCAAAGCAGCTCTAGTTTGTATAGATAAATGATCAATAAGTTCATCGTTGCAACAGTAATATATTTCTTAAATATATTCGCATCCATGTTTCACGACAAAATCAAAATTTTTTTCATGAATCTTATTGTACAATGAAACATTATCAAGCTAATATATAGCAGCTAAGAGTAATAAGATTGTTCGATTAAAAATATCTGTTGATGAATACATAATATCAGACTCGAATCAATTAATTGGAAATATTTCTATTACATAAGCATCTTGCTTAAGTAAAAATGGCTTGGCTGCTTTCGATATTCATTCTTTTTCTTTTTCCATTTTATTTCACATAAGCCGTCTTTGCAAATAATATATTTATTTCTCTAAATTATTGATTTTCTCTTAAATTCATTTCTCATATTAATTTTACATAGTTACCAATGAAAGCAGTCGAAAGTGCTATATTAAATCAATCATTACTATGTAGGAGGAATCACATTCAATGCTTGTAATCAAGTATTAAATTAATAATTATATGCTAAAATATTCGGACTGTATTATTTACAACACTACGGTGTCGCTAAATTAATTAAATACGTATCTACTAGTTTCATAAGTCGTACAAATATAATGCAATAGTATATAAGTGCAAACTTATAAATTTCTTATCTACGAAAAAATATCTACGCATGTAAAGCGAATATTTATAAAACTGTTGAATTCTTAAATATTTAAATGAATACGGTTTAATTTAATTGTCGTTATTTACGAATTTGCACGAGACTCAAAATGTCAATTTTGCAAAAAAAATATTTCAATGGAAACATTACTCGTATACTTATAATGTTCTACCAAAAAATTTGAAGTACTAGGCCAAAGTATTTTATTACTTTTTCTTTGTGGCAGTTTTCAGATTTCATTGTGGCTTCTGAACTTATGTCTCCGCAGAGCATTCTTAATATCACAGAGTAACACTCAATATCAAGTAATGAAATAGTTACATGAAAGTTTTAGTTAAGAAAAAACAGTAGAAAAATGTAGCGTACGTTCGTCAATAAAACCACAGTGCTCTCCATTGACATTGAAAGATTAAATTTCGTAATAGATTAAATCTATACAAAAAAAATGTAGAGTTTTACGTTAGAAGTAAATATTCTTCTTCCCTATATTGCCGACACATTTTAAATATGAGGCAAGAGATAATAAAAAGATCAGAGATATGGAAAATGAACAAAAAAAATCTTACAAATTACGTTCGACCATACTTCAATAACACTTAGTATGGCGTTGCATTAAAACTGCAATAAGTGAAGAGCAGAGCGAGAATATACCTATCAGTCCTATTCGTTATTTCTGATGAGAATGTTTTTGATAGTGTCACGAAGGGGAGCATATACAATAGGATTAGTAGGATAGATCGCCATTCGCCACTTGCTTATTTGGTATAACACGTGTCATCAGTTTATAATTCCGTGGTCATATGAGACGTTAAAGCTTGAACCCTGGTGGCGTTACAACTTTTGCAGAGAACATGATCATCAAGGGGATAACATCCACGACCTTCGCTGTCTGAAGACAATACCAGTCCACAGTCTTCGCACTTATAACACTGAATGTGAAAGCTTCGATCCAGTGCAACAACACGCACTGTTTCATCCTGACCAGGCTCCGGCATGATAGGAAGTTTGCAGACACAGCAGCGTGGCGCGAATTTCCTATGAGATAAACATAATTACTTATTAAAATGGTACATTTAGATAAATATGAACTACATAAGTTTAAGAGTTTAGTGAGCAAGCTTTGTTCAAGATACTTCTTACTTCGTCAGTTAAAATTATGTGATAGGATGAGTGTAAATATGGCATCCTGTATGACTCTCATAGTTACGCTTATTAGTCAATCAGTGTGATGACTCAGGATAAGGCAATTGTGCATCACACCGATTGACCAATTCAGTTTGGATTTTGAAGTGATGTTATTACAGCAATTAAGCCACTAATGTGATGGTGCTTATTTTTCTTGGAATTCTTTGACAAATATAATTATACTACTATAACGCTCATGATTCCGGAATGTCATATATGATGTGCTCCAACATTCATTGTGTAAAAGAATTCTTTACTTTATTCCAATATCTCTGGTTAAGAAAGTATTATAGGTGGTACTTACTTATGAAAACATTGGATACAATGTATTTGGTTTGTGGCATCCACGGTGAACGGTATCCCATCCAAACTTTGCCCACAGACAACACACGTGAAGCAAGACGGATGATATGGCTTTCCAGTGGCTCTTAAAATTCGATCAAGAATAGGTCTTGTGCAGACGCAACACTTTTCCAATGTATTTAAATAATCCTCCTCGCAATATGGCTTTCCCTCCAGGGAATAAAATGGCTTGCCTTGCAAATTAACTTTGCAGACAAAGCAAGAGAAGCAATTTATATGGAACACTTTATCCATGGCAGAGCAACCAGTTCCCTCGCCCTCGACTTTACGTCCGCACTGTGCACAAATTCCATAAATATCATTCTCTTCTGTATTATCAGACATTCCTTGTACCAAAAGGTCTGTGAGGACGTCGACCTGTATGGTAGAGAAGATTTCTTTTTAGTAAATTCCAATGCGTATTCGTTAGAAATCATTATGCTATTCGGTTAAACGTTTTTTAATGAGCAATTATATCGTTTCTAAATGCGCGAAATATTGTTAACTATATAATGCAGACTAACCTCTTTAACTGGAGAAACTTTATCCTGAGGTTGTGCTGGGGGTGCCGAACCATACCCAGAGTACACAGAATAATTACAAGAAAGTTGTGATGGTGGTCTTGGATTAATAGGTTCATAAATAGATTCATAAGTCGAACTGGACTGCGAACTGGTTCCATAGATGTCATTTGGGTAATTACCAGATGGGAAATCAGTCTGATATGTGGCACGACGCAATTCACTATAGCTCGAGGATACTGGACTTGGAGGTGGTGGCAGTTCTTCTGGCGGTGGTGGAAATGAATTTGTTGGTATGCAAGGAACATATTCCGATGGTTCTGGAGGTGGAGGTAAGTCTTCTGCAATACATTCAACATAATAGTAATTCACTATGTCACTGTGTTAAGCACTTCACTTCAGCTTTCCATTATGCTAACTCAATATTTTAAAACAAGGTATGCATTATTCTAGATTTGATATAATATGCAACATCAGCAATCTCACCAGTATTGTGTGCTGAAGGAATGTTGGAATATGTATTCTCTTGTTTCAAATTCCACTGAATGTTGCTGTAAATCAAGTCCTTTTCTTTTTTAACAGGAGCTGGTACAGGTAGAGGTGCTGGTGGTTCTATATTACTATAAACTGCACTTCTTGATGCTCTACTCAATCTATCTTCGACAGGAACTTGAGAAGCTGGCATATTTCCAACATTGGAGTAAAAGTTCTTCTCGTCATATCCATATTTTGGTTCAAACTTCTCAGCTTCTTGATTAGTATAAATATTATCATTATTGTGATAGAATTTTCCTACTTCGCTTCCATTACTTGGTGGATTAAGATCGAAATTATTTGTTTCAGCATCCAAGGATGTTGGCTCATATGATGCTGGAGAATTAGTATACAAATTTGTTGCTTTATCACTCAATCCTGTATTATTTAGGACCGTACTATATGAAGGTGTTGGGGTTGCTTTCAGTGAATAACTTTGTGGTACCTGAAGCACATTAATAATTTTCTATATGTAATAAAGATGACTTTATTAACAACACTAACAGACAAACAATAAGATTGGCATTGCAAATAATCCATTATAATACGTAATAATATAATACACAATAATAATGCCCATTATCTAAATGCGAACAAAAGCAACCAGTAGATATTTATCAAGCAAACAATAAACTCAATGCAAATATGCTAAAACAAGAAAATTCGTTTATTCAAAAACAAACACAATGTAGACTCACTTGAGGCCTTGATTTCTTCGGTTTTGGTGGTACAGCAGGTGCAATCTTTTTTCCACTCTTGGCAATATTAATGGTGTCGTCGCCATTATTTATTTGCAAGCTAGCAATTTGTTGTTCCAAACCTCCAACGTTCGTCATTCTCCTACAATGATTAAAATTGAGTAATACTTAAACAATAGACTTAATCAATACACCAAATTATTTTCTTGCACAATCCACAAGATGACTAAAGTTCGTTTAATCTTGCGTCACTGATAAGTCAGCACATTGTACAAGATACAAAGACAATAATCACGCCCCAGATACGGTATTGCAGACTCACCACAAGGTTTTCCTCAACAGCAACAGTAAAAGATTAACAAAAGAAAGTGTCACAAGGAACTTGTCAGTAGTATTTCTAAATTGCTCTAGTAACAAACGTTAATGATTTCAGAACAAGATGCTAATGTACAGATATTCAATCAAAAACTTGTAATTATAAAGTTCAGGCAGCTCCTATCGAAGTGACAGTCAAAATTACACTGGGAGGTCTGCTACCAAGTGGGGCCAAGTGCGGCTGACTGTAGTGGCTGAAGGCGCAAGGCTGACTCATACGACAGCCGGTTTATATCGTAGTAAATGGCAGCCAAACTCGTAGCTTAAAAAAAGGAATTCTTTTTAACTGATGTTTCAAGCCGGCCACGTAAAGTCGCGTCACGATATATGACGTCATTGAGATATCGTATGCCACGCCCCTAATTACCCCCACTACTTATATCACCAACAATCCCTGTCACACCAGTTTAGATCACCCTAATCATATGCGGTGTAGGGTACTTTCTTTATGTCTACTGAGACTTAAAGATATTCCACAAACTTTTCAAGGACACTTAAAACTTTTTTGTAACAGAACAAACATTTTGTCATACCAAAAATATTGATTAGGGACACTAATTAACTTTTTATCAGAACATTTTGCAAACTAGTAGGAGGATACATCAGTGGTTTCTTTTTTTTAATACAGGAATTTTATGTAAAAAGGTGATAATTTAACTACAAACTAATAAAGGCTGCATTTTAATACTTTATGTAAAAGTAAATTTCTTTTTGAATGGAGTTCAATGACTAATAATTCTGCTACTCTTTTTTAACCTTAACTATAACTATTATGCATTAGGGTATATTTAACTTATATAAAAGACTCACAGAATGTAATGAAACAATTATATAATCTATGAAATGATTATTCTAAACATTATGACCAGATCTAAAGAAAGGAAAGACACTTTCTCTTGTTCTAATTCTGCTTAATTTTTACTTAGACTTCAAATATGTGCGTATTCATCTTGCGAGATTTTTTTCACCAAGTACTATAGAATTATGAAATAACATCTTTTTTTAAAATCATTAAAATAATAATATTATCTTTAACAATTATAAATCCTAATGAATCATTTGACAACTGCAATATATTTCTTTCACGTTTTTGAAATTACGTAAATATTTTCTAAACCTGGGTCATCCTGAGCGAATCTTCTATGCCTACAAGTTAATCTAAATTCTCAATTATTACAATTACTATTACTAGAAGGTAAAAATTAAACAGCTAAGTCTAAATTGCCACTTTTGAACGATGAGCTCTCATACGATCAGCAGCATGTCTGCACCAATTGATGATAGCAGTCTCGATATCACGATCGGAGCAAATATTATCCTCGTATTTACGTGACTTCACCGCAGCTTAAAATAATAAAAACAATTTATATGATATAACGAAGAGAAAAAATGTTATACATAAATACATGGAATCAGATGAAAAAAAAATATAATGCAATACAGAGCTAACACAAAGCTTATCCAGCAACATTTCCATTTAAATTTACACAAATCGCACAAGAGTTCTGCCAATAATACTGTACCTATATTTTATAAGAAACTTAAAATAAATGTAAAAATATACTAACCAAAAAGAGCCTTAGAATATCCTGTGTCTTTGAGCTTGCAATTATTTTTTTGTCCTAACCAGGAAAAGGAAGTGGCTAAATCCTTATCAAACGTTGCATACAATATATGTTTTGTAGCGTCTGGTAATGAACTGCCTCCAATATTTTTGAAATATTGTACCTATATATACAGAAATTGTATAACTGAATCTGTATAAAATAATAAAAATAATTTTCTAACATAACTACTAAAAATACTCACACACTGAGCCATTGCTACTTTATTCGTGTTCAATAATTCTTCAAAATTAAGAAATCCTTTTAAAGTCGTCAACGGCAGCTTAGGCAATATCCTTTCTTGTTGTAATTCATATGCTTCAGGGATTCGTAGCTGGATGATATGTTCTGACAATTTTTCCAAAGTGTTGCGCTGCTTATCTTGATTGAGTTTAATCACGTTAAATAGATATATGACAAATTTTTCAAAATCTGAAAATCCGAGGATCGAAATATATAACATTAATAAAAAATAATTGCCATTATACATAAATAATAATAAATAAATATTGCACACACCAAACACCGACGTAGCAGCAAACATGAATAATAACTTCGATAGTTTAATGGGAGTATTTTTAGAGCGAAATGTAAAAATTTGTTATTAACAAATATAAATGTTTCAAAACATATGTATATGGTATTATTAATTGATGATTTTCTTCACATGCAAATATATATATATATATATATATATACAATACTTTACCTATTCGTTTGGTAACTCTTCTAGTACATGCAAAAATATTTTGCAATTTTCAAATTAGGATTGATTACATTACTGTTACAAGGTAGAATCGTTTTCAGAAATTTTTTGTTAAATAAAAAGTGTCAGCAGAATTATTCAATAAATATATGATGAGTATATCTCAATGGTATTTGGATATGTGAGTTATCTCTAGGTGCATAATGCAACGTCTTGATAGAGTACGTAAATAGTCCTCGCAGATCAATGTGCCATTGTTTAATGATAGTCATTCTTGAGTAATTTTCTATAGATTACCACTTCAAGGATAAATCCACACATCAAAGAACGACGTTCATGATACATTACTTGGAGATTCCATCCCAGATTCTGCAAATATATCAAATATATCTGCATAACTTTGATTAAAGTTGACATCATGATACCAGATTTTTATGAATTTTCTTTTTCTTGAAATAAGTGAATAGCAGATTGCATATTTTGTTCTGTTTAGCATGGATATATGAATCAGGAATCTGCAAAAAATTATACAACAATGTTAATCAAGAATTAATGGCTATTTGAATTATGAGGGATTCGATGTTCTTTCTTGACACTATCTTATATACTGAAAGATGACACTGATACTGTTTCCATGGAGATAACCATAAAGTATTAGGAGGGAGAAATATATTATAATATAATATACATCACTAAAATTACTTAAAACATAGTATATAAGTTATATAAATCTAATAATTAAATTGAAACAAAATATTAAGTACATTTGTAAAAACGAGGTAAGTAATGGCTAGATATATGAGTAATGACAAAAAATAATTATTTGCTTATTTTATTTTATTATAACATTTCAATACATTTGTTTATGAAACAACTGTTAGTTACATCATGTAAGATTGAGGTGAAAAATTTAAACAATAATATATTATATATATAATTGTTTCTAGAAAAAAGGAAACATTAAATGGTTTATTGTGCCTAAGGACAAATGCATATATGTTGTTCGAGGTGAATTTCTTCATAAATAACAGTAACTATTTCAGCAAATTAAAGGAATTATTAATTATATTAATTTTAAAATTGATCATAGGAGTTATTTTTTTCCAGTGGTATTTTCACTAATGGAACTCTGTTTGATATTAATTAAACCTGGAAGAAGAAACTATTAATAAACGCTTTTTAAATACAGTATAAATATTTATGTTCCCAACATATGAATTATCAGTCCATTCTCTTTATGATATAGACAAATACGTTATTTGTTTAATATATATAATTTGCTAAATATTTGTATGTCCGTCAAACAAATAATAATATAGTTAAAAGAAATCATACCCTTTTGCAGTACTGGCTAATTTCTAAAGGCTGCTCTTTGGTAAGCAACTGAATTGGTAGTTTATTATGAGGAATCAAAGTTGCACATCTTGTAATGAAAATGGAGATATATAAGGAATTGTAGCATCGTAAATCTACACATGGTTATCGATATGTCAATAAAGTTATATTATTTACATGATGTTCAATGATTAGAGTTATTATTCCTAATATAAAATTTAAAGGAATTCCATAAATCTTTATGAAGATCTTGTTGCAATATAAAAATTATTTGTATAAATCCAGATAGTGCTTCATCCTGTGAATATACTTATACAATGACAATTAATATGATTCAATAAACAGTGAAATGTAATATTTGCTTATTTCTAAAAGATCAAACTTTTTCACATATCACTTACACATCTAACAAGGATATTGATATAACTATTTCTTCCCAGCAAGAATATTTAATTACATAATACATCAAAATACATAAATTCACTAAATTATTAAGTTCGATAGACAAGGTTTCTACTTGTGCTGATGAATTATATTAGATAACTCTTGGTTCGAGGTATTAAAAAAGATTCTTACCTATTTGGAATAATAAAGTATCACAGCAAACCAAGACTTGAACAGCTGATGAAATATAAATATTACATTATTATAACCTCTCTTTCACAAATAGACTCCATAATACATTTGTTTAACCTTTTATTAAATGATATTTGAAAAAACTTATCACACTACATCACATATTCATAAACTGAGTTTTCAATACCTTTAAGGATCTAAACTTAAAATAAGTAATTCCTATGTTATCAGTATTTAGCTATATTACTTTAGACCACTATACTTACTATATTTTAAATGAATTTTCAAAATTTGTGCGAATACTGATAACAATCCTGGGTTTCTATTTATTTCCATGCATACGACAGAGACAAAATTATAATAATTAAATAATAATAAAACAAACGGAGCTCAGAACGTTCCGTACTTTTAAATGAAAAGCAGGATAGTAATAAGATTTTGATAGACACACTATTTCTAAGAATAATAGACAATTTTCATAAAATTTTATACGCTCAGAAATGAAGAAAGCATCCGCAAGACGTCGTCAGATCTTATGTCATAGGTTTTGAAGTCTTATAGATGCCTCGTATCTTTCTCACTGAAGACATCATAAGGTGTCAAAATCCATAATCTAAAATCTTTTGAAGACATTTTATCAACATCTTAGTAATTTGTACTATTTGGGATGTTATTCGTGAAGTCTTGTTAATTACGGGATTCAAAATATTGAAGCGATGTACATCTTGTCAGGTACATTTAACATCATCCCGACAATTCATTTAACCTGCGATAAACCGCGTCTGAATCATATTATAAACAAAATACAAATGCTTGTTCGTTGATAAGATAAGATGCGGTCTGCGACGACCACCTTTTCATTACTTTCTAAAACATGATGCGATTGAGCATAAAAGTGTAATCTTCAATATTATATTGACCTGACTCTGAACAAGTCTAACTCTGATCTTTAGGGGTCGTAATGCAAAGCAGTTACTTATGTAGTTGATTCACGCCCTTTGTCTGTAACATCTTAACAATAAAAATGTATTATTATTGCATTACGTATATTATTCTATGCAAAACAACTTGGCAACAATGAAAGCCTTATCTTATCAAAGTCCAAGATGCCGCATGCCTCGTGTTCGAATTTTCCAAGATGGTAACTTTCTTCTAAGCATTAATATTATCTATATCCAGTATGTAAAAATATCACAAACATTATGAGTTCCTGATTGAGTGATTTTCGATACATGACTACAGTTATCTATTGGATTTTCCACGAGGATAATTGGCGCAGCAATACAGCGTACTCGGAAAAGATGATCATAAATATTGTGACATTCGAGTACGAATTCCTTTGTATATCCAAAGCATGACGAATTAATGATGCATTATCTTTCTGTAGAAAGGAAAAGTATATGAGTTATTAATTAAGTACTAAAAATTTCCCATTTGATTAATCATATCATAATGGAAGCTTTAAACGATTTCTATATATTTTCCAAATTTTGCAAATATAGGGTAATCGTAAATAATTAAATATACAGTAGCCACGTCGTATTGTCCGCTTAATCGACGGTTCGAAGAGCATTTTTAAAAGTTTACTTTTTGTCTATCATTTTAGGATCTTCGTAAGGGCGGTAGAGTCCGCCAATCGGTTGTTATTAATTTACTATCCACTTTCCATACTATAAATGAATACGCACACCTGAGGAAATGTAATATATCGTAATTTAAATATCGAATAGGCATAGAAATAATATTTCAGATTTGCTGTGCCCGTTTCTATTGACGAATGCATATTTCTTACATATCCTATGAACGTTACTGTAATATCTACTGTTAAATTTGTATGTATTGCGTTCGGCGGGAGCGTTGGACTTGCTATATAAGAAAACTTCATTTCTATAACAGATCTGCTAAACAAATTAACGCGACCCACGCTCCGAAAATAATTGTGTCATTTCTTCTTCTGCTTCTTGATCCTATTTGGTTTTACGCTCTAAGATACCCAAGTGCCAGATACACTGTAACTCATTTGGATGTATTCCAATTTGATTTTATACTCAAACGATTAAGTTATAACGTAGCCATGATGTCCAGCAACTTTCTCATGTGTATATAATAAAGTAATAATTATTCCAGGCTCATTATACTCTATACAGTTTGAACAATGCGTATAGAAAAATGGAATATGCTTAAGACCTTACATTTACATGAGATTGTCATGTATTGTACTCTTCCCGGGGAAGTACAGTACATTGTTATTCATTGGCATCACTATTCCTACAGTATACCTGACCCAAATTAACATACGCAAACACACGACAAAAGTCATCATCAAGGCGACTGACAAGCATAAAGGGTCCTTGATCTTACCAAAAGCGAAAACTCATCATTCAACTGATCTTCCAGCTGACTATGATTCACATATGTATACCACTTCCTACAGTAACAATTACCGTAATATATAGCATACTTCCTGAATGAATAGATAAAGAAGTTCATCCCCTAGACAGAATATTGGAACATAATATCCAGTATGTAACATGATCTTCTCTAAGAATGCAATTCATGAGATTATAAAAAATATCGTATAAGATATAATTACAACATAACTGTCAGCTCTGTTGGTCCGTGACTGATTATAGACATATTTTCCTATGTGGCCTACAAACATAATCCATGTGTTATTATTTTATTTCAATAGATTTTTGAAAACTCAAATACATGTGATTGGCAGCAATAAATAGTTCTGGGAATACTGTCATTTTCTGTTCTTCCCCAATCTCAGTTGCAACAGTAGTTCAATATACATATTTATACTAGATACTTGCTCACACGTTTGGTATTTCCCAATCTCCCCACTTCTTCAATAATACAGGAAACACGACTGCAGAAGAATGCTGAAATGGAAGGGAATCTGTAGAATGTAGTTGTGACTATCTGTATCCATGTTCTCTGTTCGTGATCTACCGTATCAATGTAGAAAATTAAGAGGGGACACGGAGGCAGCAGATAGTTGTGTCAAAGTAGTCTGCTGGAATCTGCTTTTCCACTGTGGACAAAGTAAATTGGCAGCAGTCGGTAGGATTGGGTCGCGTAGTCATACTCAGTGAACGTAATAAGATTGTGTTCGGTCGAATTGTGAGTTACTAATTTTCCTTTTTTCTATTCTGATTAGTTACATACTATTATATTGAGATTGTAAATGATAATGAATAGTAAGTATGAGTGATTAATTTGTCATTTGGGTGATTTTACACCGGAATATTGTGCTAGTATAAATTTCTTAACCTTGCGCTTTTACATTTTGCTGATGTATAATAATTGTAAATATGGTATTTATGTACAGATATTGGATCGCATTATAAAACACAATCTTACCATTGACCTTAGGGAGATTGTATGTTAATAATATGTTGATTGTTGTAGTATTTTTTATCAGTGGCTCATAAACATGGATAGTGATGATTATTTATATGCCAGGCTTTTTCCCTGTTTGATGTTTATTATAATTAATTTTATGCTACTCCCTTATACAAGTCATATAGAATTTTTACTTTGGAATTTTAGGATGCAAGTGATTATAAACTGTGTGGTTGTCATATTGCTGTTTTCAATTTTAACAGTTCAATAATATGCTTTTCGACAGTGAAGTCAAAATATATTAATCATTGAGTGTGTTATACAAGTATGATAACTATGTATCTATGTTTATAATTCTGTGCATATGTTTATAAATTCAGAGTTCTAGTATTAGAGATACAGCGTCAAATTTTTTGATTGTGTGTTATAAGTGCTTCTAGTTTCAGACCTTTTATCACTAGTTGTATAAGAATCAGTGACAGTAGTTATGCATTGTCTTTATTTCACAAGTTTCATTTTCTATTTGATAGTATAGTATTATTTAATATTACAAATGGCAAAGACTTTACAGTCATAAACATATGACTTGCTTATATGACTATCACAAACTGTAATTTATACAAATTATTTATAAATTATTACTATGATACGCATATGTGTGTACAAATGATTAGATGATCCTTTTAATAAGACAATTCGATCTGTTCTAATAAAATCATTTTAAAATCTATTTTAATAATGTGTAACAATTGAATCTTGATTAATTAACAATATTGTGAGAAAGCAGATATATTAATTCTATTATATTTTTGAATACTGGTAATGTTTTTAAAATACATCTTCATAAACTCCAGAAATAAATATTTCATTTGCAAATTTGGTTTATTCTTGGTTATTGGTTTTTGCAATAAAATTGAATATATATATCTATTTCTAGATCTAAGCTCAACTTCAAATATGCAGGATAATACAGCATATGAATCTGATGAATTGCATAATGGCACAAGAATAGCAAACTCACCAACGCAAAGGCTGCAAAATGAGAAAGCAGCCAACGAGAGCAGCATTTTATCCCCAAACAGCAACCAGACGTATTTTGCTGATGAAAGGATTATTATTCCTGATGTAGATACGGTGCGTTTAGATCATTTATACAAAAGTAGATTTTGATTTCCATCTATATTCTATTAACGCTAAACAGAGTACAATGTAAAAGCAATATAGTTTCTTCCACAATAATTGATTACAGACCTGGTTTAGTTTTCGGAAATTATGGGCATTCACAGGTCCTGGATTCTTGATGTCCATAGCATATCTCGATCCAGGAAATATAGAATCCGATCTACAATCTGGTGTAGTTGCAAAATACAAAGTAAGTTAGTGGTACCAATGAAATATATAGAAAATTTTTATTTATTTTCATTTCTTAAAAGAAAAAAATGTCATTAAATAAAAATGTTTTTTCAGTTATTATGGATTTTAATGAGTGCAACAATTCTTGGACTTATCATGCAGAGACTAAGTGCTCGGCTTGGTGTAGTGACGGGTCTTCATTTAGCAGAAATGTGTTATAGGCAATATAAGAAGGCACCAAGATTAATTTTATGGATAATGATTGAAATTGCTATAATCGGAAGTGATATGCAAGAAGTGATAGGAACTGCAATAGCCATATACCTTCTATCAAATAAGATGTGAGTATTCACCACTGATATTTATTATTACTTAATTCAAATACTAAAAATCACTACTTTCACGCATTAAGGATTCATTAACTTTATTTATTTTTATAAGATAATTTATAGTCTGAATATTAGGTAATATCAATTTGTTTATATTGTGAACCTTTTTAATAGTATCATCCTCGATCACTCGTAGATACTTAAAGCTAACAGACATTTATTTGCTATATACTAGGTAAATAATAAATATTTCTATAGAAATATTTTGTTTAACATTATAGGGTACCACTATGGGGTGGAGTTCTAATTACAGTCATCGATACATTCACTTTTTTATTTCTGGACAAATATGGCTTGCGAAAACTTGAATTTTTCTTTGGTTTTCTCATTACAATAATGGCTGTGACATTTGGTTACGAGGTAATGAACATATCTATATAAAAATACAAGAAATCTGAAAACAAGCTGCTGCTTTAAACGCACTTTTAAGTTATATAAAATATTTTTTCATTCATCATTTTTTTTCAGTGTAATACAGTAACTTTTCATTACCTATTGTGGTTTGTCTAAATCCTTTTGACTTATTTAATTAAATCATTACCTTATGGTAATCTTGAAATGACATCGAGTAGCTATTGAGTGCTGGGCCACTTTTATATGTTTGCTGGATTATTTATGTTCAGTAAAATCACCAATCATTTAATGACATCTAAAATATCTTAAGAATAAATAATATGAGATATCAATGTTTTTAGTACATCGTAGCAGCACCACCACAAGATGAAGTTGTAAAAGGCATGTTCACACCATGGTGTAAGGACTGTGATAATAGAGCATTACTCCAAGCTGTTGGTATTGTTGGTGCAGTTATAATGCCGCATAATCTTTACCTTCACAGCGCTCTTGTTAAAGTAAGCAATAAAGATGCATACACATGTGCACGAGTTATGACTGTAATAAGTGCAGTTACTTAATATTACTAAATTTATGTTCAGTCAAGAGATATTGATCGCAAAGAACCTTCTAAGATCAGAGAAGCCAACATGTATTATTTCGTCGAAGCCTGTATCGCCTTATTCGTATCCTTTTTAATCAACGTCTTCGTGGTGGCAGTATTTGCAGACGGCTTGTATCAGAAAAAGAATGAAGATGTTGTAAGTATAGATAGCAAAATATTAAACATATATATATAATATCAAATATTGATTTTTTCTTATCAAAAGAATAAACATTTCTAGTCTCATTAACTTTTGTATTACTTCAGTATGCAGTTTGCGAAGCTCATAACTATACTCTTGGTATGGAAACGTTTACGGTGAGTATATTTAAACACATTTAGTATAATTCAGTTGAGTATATATAAAAATGAATCTCTAATATACGAAGTTTTATTTCATTTCAGAATGACAGTAACACGTTTGATGCCGATCTTTACAAGGGTGGCATCTATCTGGGTTGTCAGTTTGGTGCTGCTGCAATGTATATATGGGCAGTTGGTATTTTAGCTGCTGGTCAGTCGTCAACGATGACAGGCACGTATGCTGGTCAATTCGCCATGGAAGGATTTTTGAACCTCCAGTGGGCCCGTTGGAAACGAGTTTTGTTTACAAGAACAATTGCCATCGTTCCAACGTTTATGATTGCTTTCTTTGCTCATATTGATGACTTGAGTGGAATGAATGACTTATTGAATGCTGTCATGAGTCTTCAATTGCCTTTCGCTACGTTACCTACAATAGCTTTCACTAGCAGCTCTCAAATCATGGGCGAATTTAAAAATGGATTGTAAGCATCGTTGCAAGCTCATTATAACAATCAATTTCGTTAGTTTAAATGGATACAGATTATGTTGTGTTTTAGAGGAAACAAAATCGTAGCCACTGCGTTATCCTTGCTAGTGATATCGATAAACATATACTTTGTGATCAACACTGTTAAAGAGGATATACCGCATCATTGGGCTATCATTTTAGCTATTGCCGTATTTGCAATATTGTATTTAGCTTTCTGTTTATATTTGGCAGTGCATATGGCCGTAAACATGGGATCGACCACCTTTAGTAACCATTGGGTGTGTAGCAAATTTAAATAGTCTTTTCCCATTATTTTTTATTTATGCAAAGATATTTGACGACTTTATTCATTAACACGATGCATTTTTGTATTATTTCAGTTTGTCACGAAATACATCGGTGGGCCGGTGGACCCAAACTTTGGTTTATCCAATCATGCTGTTTATTCTAGGTAAGTTTAATAAAATTGGTCAGCAAGTCAATGTTGGAATGCATTTGATTGTTATGCTTCTTTTATAGTAAAATATTTGTATTAGTAAAACCATGTTATCTTTGTCACAAATTGTTCCTCGCAAACAGATTTATTACAACGATCACGAAAAATGTGCACACTGCTTCTTGCTTTAAATTGAATGCTTTGTTTCTCATTGTTTAATTCCCTGCCGATTGAGTGGTTTGAATATGAAATTATAACTCCTGGTAAGTAAAATATGAGGTACATGCATTTCTGATCGTGCCTATAAATCAGTCATACCTTTTATTAGTATGATCGATCTGATGTTGCGTTCCCTTCGACTTTCAAATAAATGATTAAATAAATAAATAAAAACTGTCTAGACCGACCATATAATTATCATATGCTAGACACAGAATATATTAAGTTAGCTCATGAAGCATCTAATTAAATTATTTAGAATTATTTATTATATAAGGCATCTCATATATTATCCTATTCAATTACTCAACCGTGGATCATCTTTATTCGATATCACTAATAATCATTGTTCGAGATATTCACAAGGAATGAATTGTCTGCAATACAATTTTGATTCATAAATTTGAGAATGACATTTTCATTCGTAGTTTCTTCAATACCTCGGAAACATCTCTGGACAGCTAGCCGAATATATAAATGACTAGAGTAGCTGAGTTAAATATAGCTACAGTTCCTAATATAAAAAACATTTATCGCACCAAGCTTCAAGCTTATAACACTTTGTGACGTCAGCATGAATAGTGTATGGTATGTATTTCTGTGTTCATTTTCTATCATAAGATTATCACGTTATCACAACATATAAAGACTGTTGTAAGACTTACAAAAAAATAGGAGCTTTATATATATTAAATTAAGTGATCCAATTTTGTCTATTAAATAATTGAGTGAACGCCACTTAAAATGGATTTTAAGTATCGTAAGGTAAAAGGAATTGAAATGCATGATTATAAAAATCCATAATCCTCTGTGTTAATTGATATTAAATTGTCTTGATAATAATACATCTATGAAGAAACTTTAACAATATTATTTACGTGGGCCCGCTTCTTGTTCTGCTTTGTGATTCTGCTTTCCTATAAATATTTCTATTCTTTTCGAATAATTAACCAAAACCTTTGTCTGCATGGCAATTTTTAACTTGCGAAAGTCTGAACTCGCGAACATGATGCGGATGCGATTAACCAGCAACACCTCCAAAAAAGGTAAGAGAAACATACTGCTTGAGACATTTGATCGTTAGCTCCAAAGACTGAAAACTAATTTAAATTAGTTAATTAATTAGATCTATGTCATTGACAAGTATAATGTAAATGTTTCAGAACAAATACGGCATTTACCATCCAAGATGGCATACATGGGAGTTTCGCTAATCTTCCTACGTACTAATTGTTATCAAATGTAAAAAGCACAGCTGCAACAAAAAACGCAGAAGAAGAGATTCAAAGGTGTTTTTACGTGAAATATACGTTGTTAAGTAAATTATATTTTATAACTCCAAACATGAACGTTCCTCCTTTAAAACTTCAGTGACATTTGTGATGATAATGTTCAATTTGTTGAACCTTGACATCTTATGATCTTACAAAGTAAACGTATGAAAGCAATGTTGCATAAGTTCCATTGCATCGTCATTAATGAGTGCTTCCATCAATAAAATGTGATTGTGACTGTATAGGCGCGTGAGCAATATAATATTGTAACGTTCCGCTTTTATGATCCCCTATACTATATCCTCTTTTCTTCCTAACCACCTTTCTCGGTAATATATACGCCAAAAGTCCCACATAAGAGTGCATAGCGCACGGTGATATTGCATAATACGCTGATACAGAAAAGGGAAAATAAGACCTTTAAATCCCTATTGTTACATAATTCCCTTGCAATTAATCATAGCGACAATCGTGAGAAAATAATATTAGAGATATATACCTTTAATATTCCAAGAATCCAGAAACTAGTCGAGCGGCTGGAATCAAAACAAGGACCCAACCGCTAACAGCCGGTACGCGCTCAATATGATACGAAAAACCAGTAGGCCGGTACTTAAATAAACCGTTAATTCTATTAGTAAAATTAAAACGTCAAGTCAAATACTCGAAGATATAAGTAACGGCTTCCTCGACAGGAATTCATTTGTGTTAAGTTTTCACAACAACCAGTGTATACCAAAAAACGACAAGCTATAAAAGCGTGAGAAATACCATCTCGATTACAATAAATTACAATTGCAATATGTTACGATTATTTCATTTTAAAATCAAGTGTTCTTTCCTACCAAGACGCCTGCCCAGTGCACAAGCCCCTCAAAAAATCTCGGAATTCCTACTCCTAAAAAATCGCGGAACGTCTCAATATATATTGCAAATTAAAGCAAAAGAGGGTAGAAAAAGTTTTTTTTTTATAAAAAAATATAAGGAGTCACAAAAATTAGAACTTTTCCCAAACCTTGCTCATAAACATGGATATCTCATTGTTTAAATATTATGAATGATGAATATGCTCAAGGATAAATATTAACGCCAGAATTATATATTTTTAAAAATATCGTATTTTTATATAAAATATTCGTATTTCTGTAACTTATTGGAAGAACCTGTTAGAGTTAACACAGAATGTGATCTTAAAATGTATTCTTTATAACAAAAAACAGAGCATCAATTATTTACAAGCGCATTTGTATGTATAATATATTGAAATATTTCTTTTTCATAGGTAACATTTTTGTGATATTAGTGCTCTCGTATTATCATTGTATAAAATTGTAGGGAAATTAATAAATAATATATTTAATGAATCTGTATGATTTTGATATATTTATAACCTTTACATGATATTGAGCAGATTCATCAATGTTATATTGATGCTTTAGTCGATTGTTTATACTTAAACTTCGGGAATAAAGTTATTTTCGTAAATTAATGACTTTTTACATATGATATTCTGCAAACAAAATATATTGACTTCTGTAAAAATATATTTATGCATTTTACAGTCCATCCATGCGTAAGGAGAGTGCAGTGGAACTCCGGTTATTCAAACTCGCTTTATATGAGTTTTCGATTAATTGAGCTCTCATTAGATTCGCGTGAACCCGTATTATCTGAGCTTTTTAAGACGTTCTTTGATAAATATGACGTACGTTAAGTGGTACGTACACACTATGCAGTTAGGTTTGATTTTTCACATAGTACTTAGTCTATCATACACTCAGGAATTAGCTGGTACAAAGGGTGCGTTCGAAGTAGACGAGATATGTTGCGCCTTGTTACATAAGATAAGCTTCTATTTCCTTACAGAGTTGAGTCCGTCTTATGAGAGTTGGGGTCGGTTGACAATAGCTCAAATAATCGAGCTTCCACTGCAATATCGAGTTATAGATTGTGTATGCAGAAGCCATAATTACTTAGAACGTTAAAACTCTTAATTTGACTAATTGCACTCAAAATATTAGAGCATTAATTGTTTCAAGATTTAAATCAGTATACCTTTAATCAATATATATATATATTTACTTGGCTTAGTTTCCGGCTTAATTTCTTAACTGATATAATCGCAGTAAATAAACAGAATTTGTAAAACATTAATTAATTTCGATATAAGTTTCAAAAATTATGAACATGAATAACAATTGTGTATATGATTGAATAATCAAATTATGCAATGTAATGGGCACCTTGTTATAAATATTTTCATAGTAATGGGATTTTGCATTCCTCAGATGATAATAAAATGTCACAAATGATCGTTCAATAATATTAAATTAATTGATATATCACAAGTAAATCTCTATTTAAATAACTTACTGACCTACTATCCTGGCAAATGCAAATGAGATAATTCATACGTAATTTTACAATGTCACATTTGTATTTTCTAACAGAAAGTTGATAAAAATGCAAATAAATTGCTATATACATAAAAATCGACTTGTGCAAACGTTAATTAAATTACATGAAGATCATTTAATTTCAATAAAATATGCAACATTCCCTCGGAATACATTTATAAGTATTTTTCTTTACCTCGATACAAATTTCAATGAACTTCTCATAAGTTTCATATTTTGAGCCCATCATCAAAATTAAATAAGATTAAATGAGACTGTAAGGAAATCCAAAAGATATCGTATATTTCTTAATCTTTGCAAACAATACTATAAACTTCCAATTTGTGGCAAAATTAAAAAAAAAGTTTCCTAGCACAGATGTTGAGAGCAGGTGTGGCTTCGAATGTATGAAGAAACACCCTTCCGTCAGGCACAATTCATGCATTGAACCATCCCCTCCTAACTCTTCCAATGTTTATTATAAAAGGATCAAATCCGGTATATCCAGGAGTGTCTTTACATATTCAAAGCTACACCGTCTCTCAACGTGTGTGCTGGGACACCTTGTATAATTCTACTTGGTCTCCAAAGATTTTGAACTTTATTTAAATTCTCTATTCTCTTTTTGTTTTAACCGCAGAATTCAAAGAATCTCGCGGATACTTCAACCAATCATTTTATTCGCACTTCAACTGTCGCGATATTGATTATCTGATATTTAAATTCAAACGTATTTTTAGAAACGTGCTATTGATGAAATATCCGAACATCAAATATCAATGCCTCGGTTCATATAAATTATAAGCCTAGTAATTTCCATTTGCGAGTATCTTATATCTTTATGCTTGGATATTCCATCGATAACCGCATTACAATATGCAAGGAACTATCACGTGCAATAACTGTTTAATTCTCTTTAAATTGGATCCGTGGTCAGCCGACGATAATACTGATTATTTTCTCGGTTGTAGTGCCAATACACAAATCCGATAATCATGAAGACCAATATGATTAACATCAAAATAGACGATGCCAATATGCCTGGAACAAAGGCAATAATGATATTAAGAGACATACAAAATTTCTTGAGATTACCAGGCATGTACCATATAAAAATATAGTGTGTTTTACGCAATGTACCAGATTTTATAATGGTAAGCATATGCTAATCGCTGGTTAAACTCTCCAATGGAGTCCGCACGCTAGATTAAATAAACTGCATATATAGCAGTAAAAATGATAAGGCTACTTCTTGACTGCATGATTCGTTCGTTTTATCTCACGTGTAATATTTTAGCAAAGATAAGCCAATTTCGCTTTCTTACAATTCTTTTTAAAATAACAACTGCTGTGATTGATCAGAGTTCTTGAAATTTCTATGATAATCATACAATCGATAATTTCTTCTTACCAAAAATCGTCGTAGAATTTATACTGGATTCGTGTCGCTCCCAATCTAACACACATTCCTTTTCCCAATTTTCAGGAATAGTATCCTTTGTTAGTTTGACAAATTGATGTAAGGGACACAGTGCCAAGCATCCTGGGACTGTTAGGAGAGTTGGCTCGGCACTTGAATTTTTATAAGAGATCTGTAAAGAATAATAAAGGGATTATGTCAAATTATCAAGAAATATAGTTAAAGAATTCTTCACTCACCGTAACAAAGTACTGGTCTTTGGTGTTAACTCTTAATTCCATGAGGATTGTAGCAGTGTATGGTGGACAATGTTCATCGAACACACCCAAAGTCATTAATAAATTAGCTACCGTGGTATCATGGGCACTATAAATCCACAATTTTCTATCAGGATACAAAGCACCTTCCTGCTTCTTCACCATATGATTTATCATTTCTCCCAATAATAAACCTAACATCGTGAGACGATTATGATATAATAAATCGAAAAAAAGAATGGATTTCAATTGTTTCCCTACATGTATTATAGGGAAATATGTCACAAACTAATACCCTGCGATATAACCAATATCTATAACGAAGTTAATAAGGCGACGATAAATAACTTATCAAAGGAGTATAAGCAGTTTGCTGTGTCTAAGTACAGAGTATTTTGTATCAATGTTTGTCAAGGATTTAAGCATAGTTCAGCGTCATACAAGATCATTAAAATTCCAACGTTGCTTTTATCAAGAATGCACTGTTTGTAAAACTCAGATATACCTTGAACTGAAGAATTGTGAGTTTTCAGTTCATGGTATTGATAAATGAATAAAGCAAACATTTATAATTTTCACACGTATTTCATAAGTGATTCATTCATAATGATTATTATATTACCAATTAAATAGAGATACTTTTTTATCACCTCTGTTATGCATAATACAAGCGTTAATGGAGTATCATCAATTTTTCTTATGTAGTGCTGGTGATAAAAGACACTTCTTTGCAGAGTAATATTGGGATAAAACGTAAATAATAGAAGTCATGATTGCAATTTAAATAAGAAGAATAATGACGTATAAAGAAGGATCATTGTACATTGCTTATCTTGTATGATTCAGAATACGTGTACTCATGGTCACATTTTCATTTGCATTGCATATATTAAAATAGAGGAACAGGGAGACAATAACCCATTATTAGTAATAAAGAAAATGAAAATTACCTAATGATTTTCAAACAGCATTGGCAATTGTAACATACCTGATTTTAATCGTTGAAGTATTTTATTATAAGCAGGAAGCTTGAAATCCATTGAAGCGAGTTTTTGCATTTTATTTGGAAATACAGGTTTCGTCCATTCAGGTAAAGTGAAATTAAAAAGATTCTGAAAACGATATATTATTATAGATACAATTGAAGAAATCTTTTGAAATCAATTTTAACTAGCTTTCTATTTTACTTTTAAAGAGAAGTTTTAGTCAAACCCTTACACTATTTGCAAATAAATATTTTTTGTTTTGATACTTTTTCAATTAGCGTTACATGCTATCTGATACCAACCTCTATAGAAAGAGTATCATAAAGATACTCGATGGATTCCAGAGAATCAATTTTTTTCCCAGAATGCTCTGTTAGATAAACATAAAGCTTTTCGTTTTCCTTATTGATTCGCTGAATTTCTGGTGAGTTTTTGAGTTTCTCTATCTCATAATCGTATTTTGGACAATATTTCTTTGCTGCCAATAAATTATCTTGCTTTTCAGGTACTGTGTGAATCGGTATTGGCATCCATTTGATGTCATTGTCCCAAATCTGTTTATCTTTTGGTGGATATAAGCCTGCCAGATTTGCTTCTGCCGACATTAGAGTACGATCAACGTCTGTACTTCGGACATAGATATCATACAAGGAGTATGTGTCTGGTAGAAGATGCTCATATCGGTTTCTGAGCCAACGACCAAGTAATAAATGTCTGTGTCTGCCAAGCTAATTATCACCAGATAAAATGTTTACATGTTATCAATGATAAGAATCTCTGCTGTTTTTCTTTTAGAAGCATCACAAATACTTGTCTATACAATACAAAAGTAGATAGTATATTTCAAATTTGTTCAATAGGAATACATTTCCGACAAGATAGTATAATTTATTTTTTAAATATTCGTTTAACTAATTATATTGTATGCGAATTAAAGAATTCTAAATAAATAATATAATAATAAAGGTTCAAGAACTATATCAATATATGATTTTTAAGCCACAGATTTAAGAAACAGAAAGTGAAAGCCAACAGGGTTACATAATATATATTTTCATATACTGCGCAAGGACAGGGTATGTGAAAGAGGCCGACAAAATGAAAAACAAATGTAACATCTGGTGTGCAGCCAAGGCTTACCTAAAGTATCACATTTCCATGAACAAATTTAGAATATACAGGGAATTTATGAAAATCTGTCTTATACTATTGTTAACATAACATAACAGAATAAAAATTTGTATGTCTTACATTTGTCAACTGACCAAAAGGTACAGGCCATAGCGATTCGTTCTTGTAAGGATCAGTTGGATAAGGATCCAGAGGTGTTCTGTCTCCATGCCTAAACAGCTATAAATAGACGAATGTGTTATCAAAATAAATAACTCATTCTGAAGAACAAAAGTACAGTAGTATAATATGCATTTGAATATCAAGTAAAATTTGATCCACAAACATTAACACACAGAAATACCTAAAATGATAATTTAACGAAATTTTCATTATTACATAAAAAAAGCACACAACTAAAAATTCATTGCAAAATAATATTCAAGCTATTCAGTAATAACAAGAACAGTTCTTGTTAGAATCACAATATTGAAAAATATGCTTTTAATTCTATTAAAATGAGATTATAAAAACATATAAGGAGAATAGTTACTTTAGAGGTTACTCCGTTTTGAACGTACTTAAAATAACAGTCTTTTTTATAAAATAGTAAATGAAAAACGTTTTTATATGCTTCAAGATTAAATGTTTTTATCCAACTTACCACATTGGCAAATATTACAGTTCCAAGATCAATATCTTGCGCGAAACTGCAGCTCAAAGTTAATATACATAAATGCAGTAACCGGAGATCCATTTTTCCATATGCAAAATGCACACGTTTCACTCACGAGATATCCCTACCGAATGGCGTTCAAATGAGAATGGGAAATGGAATTATATTCTAGATACTACACGACCTGTACAATATTGTTTTAACATTTATTATTGACAGCTGTATACTCATTGTACGACGCGACCGAACGCGACAGATGTTTGTAAAGAAGCGGGCCATACCAGACCACACTGGCAGTCTAGTGTTCCGAACTCGCCCGATTTTAGCCGAATCAGTTAGATTTGGTTACATTCAGCAGAAAAGGAAGTGTCCATCTGTTATCTGGAATTTGCAATGCTAAATTGTTCCTTTATAGATCAGAAATATCAAAAATACATATAAAGCATTTCTTTTAACTTAGCATTTCAATTTCAATTTTTTTTCAAATCGATACGAACGTTTGCCATTCGAATAATTTGAATATACATATAACAGCTTTTACATTTTAATGTAGGTAAAGCGAATAGTAGTGAAATATTCAATGGTAAAATCATTTTCTTCTTGCATAGACTGATTGATGTAGTTGAATCAATAAGTTGAATAATTCTTCTATAGAGTGTAATACCAACAATCGTTACATGTTTGTACCAGTTTGTACTGCTAGATCTACATAACATCCGTCATATGTAAACTTATAATTCTGTTTAATTTTTTATCTCAGCAATGGAGCAATGGGTATACGAAAATCTTTCAAGTCTACTAGATTTTCCTGTTCCTGCTGATTTAACACAGTGAGCAACATATTTACATTTGGAAGTTATTTCTTTCATATCTTGTAATAGAGAACTAGTGTTCCTGACCTAGCCTCTTCGTTTCTTCACAGATGTATTTTGCAAATGCGAAATGAAAGGGATTTAGATGAATATCTTCAAACGTTGCTGGATTACAGTAACCCCAAGCACAGGCAATTTATTATCGAACTTAAAAAGCGCCAAGGTAGTCACATTGTTTGTCTGAAATTTAACTGCGAAGTAAAATTTATATATCACATTGTATAACGCGTTATTACCTTTGTGAAAAATCATTTGATACGTTATTATACATTTTTTTTGTTATAGCTACTAAGAATGACTTGATAGGATATAAAAAGTTAACTGGTAACGACAATGTTACTCAGAAACAAAATGAGAAGAAAAAAGGAAAAGTTAAAGGCAAAGAGAATCAAATGGTATATCACAATTATTTTGTTTTTGTATAAGGAGCAAATAATATTAGCTACTAATTTTATTACAGGAAAGCATGAAAATTGAAAAAGTAGAAAAACCAGAGAAGAAGAAAACCAAGTTTGTAAATTTATATTCTCAAGAAGGTAGAGATAGAGAAACTATTCTTTTAAAAGGTATTTGTTGCTACTCTTATAAAGCAATTTATTAGATAAAAATCGCATTTTAACATAGTACCACAACAAAGTGTGTATTCCTTAAAATAGGTAGACACAGATGTAATTGCGAGGCTAAAAAGCATGCTTTGATAAATAACTGTATTAACTGCGGAAGGATAGTGTGTGCACAGGAAGGAGCTGGTCCATGTTTTTTTTGTAACGAACTTGTTTGCTCTCCTGATCAACAAGCCATTCTTTCAAGTAATAGCAAGCAAGCTGATAATTTGTATAATAAACTTATGGAGCAGAAACCGGCAAAGGAATTAGAAGATTCAATGAAACTTCGTAATAAGCTCCTTGAATATGATCGTAACAGGTAGATTAAATATAATACCGAATTCATACAAATACTTATGAAATATATATTTATAAGTAGATAAACAAGTGTTTTAAATAACTCTACATTGGTAGTGCACGAAGAACCAAAGTCATTGATGATGAAAGTGATTATTATCAAGCAAACAGTGTCTGGCTGTCAAATGCAGAACGTGAGAAATTACAAAAACAGGAAGAGGCAACACGAGCCAAGAAGCATGGTTCACGATTAAACCGGAAAGTCATTTTCGACTTGGCTGGTAGAGAAGTTATTGATGAATTTGAAGAGATAGATGTTTTCAATGATCAATTGTCAGAAGGTTCTCACGAAAAGATTCAATGTGATGCCTTAGTGGACTCCATGTTTCCTTCATTAGATTTTGAACAACCAGTTGTAAGTTTTTAAAATTTATTTAATTAACCTTGAATAAATAAAAATCGATTGCATTTAAATATTTGATAACAGTATGTCGAGGTAGATTCCTGGGAATTGAAGCCATCAAATGAATCGAATACCTTAAATACAGTATACCGTATTCAAGATAGAGAGTACCTAGAAATGGTTGACGAAGGACTCTGTTTAAGTATGCATCAGCCATACGCATCGTTATTGGTTGCAGGGATAAAAATGTAAGTTTTATGATAATATTTAAAAGATATATGTAATTAATTGTCTTATTATTTTTTATTAGTCATGAAGGTCGTTCATGGTACTCAGCACATAGAGGTAGACTTTGGATAGCAGCAGCAGCGAAGGTTCCTAGTAAAGAGGAAATTTCGGCTTTAGAGCATCGATATCGTGTCCTACTGGGTGGTTAGTATTTTTTGAATGACTTATCTGTATCAGTCACATTCTATTTATATACATATACCTTTTCCTTATGTAATTATAATACAGACAATATCAAGTTTCCGGACAACTATCCAACTGGATGTTTATTGGGTTACGTAAATGTAGTGGATGTACTACCACAGGAGGAGTATCGAAGAGTTCATCCTGAGGGAGATAGTGACAGTCCATATGTTTTCATATGCGAGGACTGCAAACAGCTACCAATAAAGTTTCCGATGCAAGGAAAACATAAAATATGTGAGTATTAATACTAGTAGCTGTTTCCAATATATAACAAATTTCATATAATTCAATACATTTCTGAAACATTTTTTTTAATTTCCAGATAAATTGGATAAAAAGATACATCAAGCAGCTGTTAAAGCCATAGAGAGGATCAGCAAGATCAAAGGATTCGTCAATTAAGACTTTAATTATCTAGATTCCAGAATACGGCTTCGTATAATAATATATAAACAGACTGTTAAACTATTGATTCAACAGAAGTCCAGACGATTATATGTTCAAATTAACTTTAATTCTCCATCAAGTAAATTCCAGTCACTTAATGGCACAGAAATAAATATTTCATATTGGAATTTAGTCAAGGCATACATAATATTGAAAAATAACAAGGTTAATAGAATACTAAGATACTTTTCATAATTTATAATATGAAGGTCTTTGATATTGTTTTAAACAATAATATTAATAACAAATATTGCATTTTTACCATTTTCCTTATTAATCGTGGGATCATTTTTGCTAACCGTTAGAAATTTCTTATTCTACTAAAAGGGAAATATGGAGCCTTACTGGACATATCGCTCAACTTTTAACATCTTTATGAACGTATACTCGATTTAATTCTGCACATTTATAAAAACCTCTCCAAGTTGAAAAATCGAGTCATTTGTGGTAAAAAAAAAACATTACTTCGAGAAAATTTAAATCAAAGTTTCCAGTTATGACTACACTTTCAGTTAATTTAGAACGTTAGGTTTGTTCCTTTTCGTACGGTTTCCTTTATTTCCGGATGAAGCACTACAACAGGGTCGCATGATTGATTTGTTACTAACGAAGGCAGGTAACTGACTGCTCTTCTAGGCAAGCATCTTAATAGGCGGCTAATATAGGTTTTATTCACACTATTGCGCTATATAATACCTTTCAACATTTCTTTCAGTTTTGGCTTGTTTATTTTATCAGTAGCAGTACGTGGCATCGACTCTAAGAATATTACGCCACCGCGAAGTCTTTTCATATCCATTACTTCCCCTTCAACTAGGTCAATAAGTTCTTGTTCGGTAACCTAATAACATTTGTCGAATTGAGTTAATGAATAATAGGCAAAACAAAGTAAAACCTATCGAGTGCATACGGACCTCCCGCCCAGGGATTTTCGTCACAAATGCTAAGGGATGTTCCTCATCAATTTCATGAGGTTTGCCAACCACTGCAGCTTCCTGTACAGCCGGATGTGATTGTAAAATCGTTTCAATTTCTGAAGCTGAAACATGGAAGGACCTGAACTTTATGAGTTCCTTTAGCCTGTCGATAAGGAAGAAATTCCCGTCGTCGTCGTAGTAGCCAAGATCGCCTGTACGAACAAAACCTGAAGTAGATCAAAATGAGGCTCTCAGTTTTATATAAAATTTGAATAATGAATTTCAATGAAATTCAGATCCTAATTAATATCAATACCTTCATCGTCAATGGCTGCTTTTGTGGCCTCTGGATTCTTATAATATTCAACCAGTCGTGTAGGTGAGATTACACATATTTCACCCTTTTGATTAGATCCCAGAATTTCTCCAGATTCAATATCGACTACTTTTATTTGAACGTTCTCAGCTGGCAGACCCACAGATTCTAGTTTATCATACGATTGTCGTACCGTTACTACTCCTACTTCCGTTGAACCTTTGTAACAAAAAGATAATGAAATAAACTGTAATAGTGCATCTTTGATTTCATAAGAATAAAGTATTTGCGTTGTACCATATATTTCTTCCACTATTGCATTCTTCGCAAGTTGCCCAAGAACTGCAAAAGATCTGCTGTTTACACGAGAACCAGTAATCAGAATAACTTTCAACGATGAGAAATCACATTTATCATTATTCCCGGATCTTATCGTCTGCTGCATCGCGTGGATTGACATCAAAAGGATACTGGGCTGTAAGTTTGAAAAATGTTATGTGACAGGGAATCGACATGCCCGCGCGAGATGGCTCTGTCTTTCATTAATGAAAAAAAGGGAGAAACCCAGTTTACACGGATTCTTGATGTTTTGCAGTCATTTAATGGAAAAATAAACGAGACGTAGTAATTGGGCGTCATACTTCGCGGCTGACTGTTTCATCGAGCAAAACGTAACGCCGAAGCACTGAGGAACACATTCCATTCATCCAAGCGGCGGAATTAGGCGAACGATGATTCGGACAAACGGTTAATCGTGTGTTTGGGGACTCCGGCGAATAAAATTATGGATTTAAGACGATTCGAACATAAGCGTTATCGGCTAAATATCTAGGTATGTCTAGGTATAAATAACAGTAAATGCAATTGGCTGAAATTTAATAAGCGCTGCCGCGGTTCAGTCACGCAAAACACCCTTTATAATGCGTTTCCACTTACACCGATTCCTTACGAAACTCTTCTCCCTTTAAAAGTTTCACTGCGATTATTTTCCGTTCAGAAAATCATTAAATGTTTGTTTTTCTATATTCTTTTTTCTACCGAGCCTATTGATGTTCGGCAAAAGATATTCGAATTTTAAGTGTATCTGCGTACCTTATATTTATTAAATACGTCGAAAAGCACCTCAGGCGTGAATGTTCTACAAATAATTCTCGGCGACCGTGTAACAGTATTCAACAGTACGAATGCATTTGCTGTAATCCAAATCAACTTCGAAAATGTTAGAGCCGAACTTTTGTTGAAGCTTGAATTATCTACCGTTTCGATTGTTCGAATGAAATATTCATGGGACAGTGCGACACCCTTAGGCATCCCAGTCGTTCCTGACGTCGGTGCAATTATAGCGACATGCTTCATGTCGGGAATCTCATCACACTTGAAATTCGCCACTTCCTGTTCACTCGCTTCCGCCAAGATATCCGAGAAGGACGCAACACCTGGATACTTTCCGAATACAACGACTTTTGCATCAGATTCCAATTCTTTGACGACTTTGAGCAACAGGTTTGCTGATTCTTCCTTTACGAAGATTACTTTCGGTGTTCCCATGGAAAGAAAATGTTTGAAGTTTCCTGAATTGTGGAAGAAAATAAATAGAAGCTTACGATAAAATTGTAGTGTTAATGTAGTTTATACGAAAACGCGGGTGCGAGGATGACGTCTGCGCATGCGCGTCGTATATTGTTTTTTAAATTTAGTATGCGATGTGGATTACAACTATACCGTTAAGATATTATTGTTTTGCCATAAGCAGCGAGCTACACTCACTGTGCAAAATGTATTTGTTGGAATACTGCGCAAATCGGGCACTTTGCACACTACCAACAGCCATGCGAAATGAAGTTTCGCACACTGAGTTAAATAAAAATTGACTTAGCAATAGAATTAGCAATGCTGGAATTGATTATTTCCTCATAATTTCATTCAATGTCTTGTCATTAAGTATGACTAGTTTCGAATCTACATTTCTTACGTATATCCGAAGCATCGTCGATGGGTAAATACGGTGCCCCGAGGTAAAGAGCGGCGAACACTGGTATGCACGTGTCTAAATGATTATCGGTACAAATTGCAAGTACGTCATTTGGGTGGATACCCTCTTTTCTTAACCAGACAGCGCATCTGATCGAGCGATCTTTTACTTCGCCAAACGTATCGATTTTACCGGTTGCGGCATCTATCTGGTTTTAGACATAAAATTCATTTATGATTATACTTACGTCATAAATATTCCATCATATTATTGTAACATTATTATATGTTAATTTACCTGAGCAACTGCATCGGGCGACACTGATATATTGTCCAAGACGTACTTGCCCAGGTGAGTGTAGCTTGTTTCAAATGGCACTTCTTTGCCTTTCACAATATTGTTTTCAATTTTCACATTTTGCTTTTGCTGAAACGTAATTTTTTCTTATGTATCTTACCCTTAACAATCGAAATATCTACAGTCGAAACGACAATTCGCGCCACGTATTGTTCACTAATTTCATCATCATTGATACTGAACCCAGAATATATCTTTTAACATGTAAAAATTTCAATTATAAAATTCGAACGATTAAACAGGAAATAACTTACCACAGTCAAACCATCTTGCTCACTCATTTTGAAAATAGTGCTTCGCTTGACTCCTGGGTTAGAACTATTACACAGTGACTATATCCTATAGTAATTGCGAGCAACTCTTAAATACCTAACCCGCAATATAGATAGATAGCAAGATATTTGTTAATCAATCCGCCAGCAGCAGTGAAGGGGTAGCCTTTTTTCCTGGCTCGAGATACTATTTCCGTGACGAATCGGAGGAGTTCCCGTATAAGAGCGTCTCTCTCATTCCTAGGGACGATCCCCTATAAGATCTTCTCACTCGTTGCTATTTACTGGCGCAGCAAGTCCCCGTAGTGCATACAAGTAACGTCTCGCTCAAACCACCAGGCTCTCTCGCTTCCACCGATACCTCAGCCACCGGCAAGGAAATTGCACCGATAGAAGCTTCGAGTTGAAGCGAGACGTTCTTATAAGCAGTGCATGAATATGTAATTGGCAGTTTCTTCAGCAGCGTCACAAGGACACATACCTGATGATGCGATGTCAAAACGTTAGAAACTGTATATACATATATTGTTGCATTTCTGTTTCTGTTTCATAGCATATTTTAATGTACGTTTTCTGTGGGAATCTATAAGATACAGATGCCTTCAGATTATAACTAATATTAGAAGACTCAAAATCTCAATAAGCAATTCATACATATATATTTTGATAACACATGAAGAGTTCCTACATTTAGCCCTCTGTACTGTACTTCTTGTACTTTCTTAATTAATAAAAAGAAGAAAAAAAGAAAGAACCACATCTGAATTACGTCTGCAATATCCTACTGATGTTCTTTCCTTCCTTTCCTTATGGCTGATCCTACTGATGTCTGGTTAAAAAATGCTATGCATAAGACATGGGGCGGACGCCTTATTCAGATGCTCTTAAACACTGTACAATACCTTTCAACATTTCTTTAAGTTTTGGCTTGTTTATTTTATCACTAGAAGTACGTGGCATCGACTTTAGGAACATTACGCCACCGCGAAGTATTTTTATATCCCATTACTTACTTTGCTTTCTAATAAAAATATAATCAAATAAATTGTTTAGCAGTGCATCATTAATCTTAGCAATGAAAAAAGCATTTGCAATTTACCATATACTTGGCTCGCTATTGCATTCATTGAAAATTTTCTGAGAACTGTAAGAGATCCGCTGTTTGCATGAGAACCAATAACCACCATATTTTCCAACGATGATAAATCACATTTATTGTTATTCTCGGATCTTATCGTCTGCTGCATCATGCTGACTGACAACAGAAAATAGCTGGGCTGTAATTGTTGAAATTGTAATGTCACCGGGAATCTGCCGTGCACGGATGGCTCAACCACCGGCTTGTCCGCGCCAGATGGCGCTGTCTTCCATCAATGAAAAAAGAGGGAGAAATCCGATTTACGCGGACTCCTTGTACTTTGCAGTCGTTTGATGAAAGAATACACGAGGCAGTGGCTTAGTTTCCACTGTGCAGAGTTTAAACGGAGTTGACCAATCGCTTATAGGAGTTGAATGGAATTGACCAATAAGGCCTCTAAACTTAGTGCAAACTTGCACGGTGGAAACTAAGCCGTAGTAACTGGGTGACATACTTCACGGCTGACTGTTTCATCGAGCAAAACGTAACGCCTAGGTTTGTCATACTAATTAATTAACTTGAAAATTGCAGTCAATAAAATAAAATAAATTTGCAGAATACAAAATTAATTTATGAATTTGCGTCAATGCTTTTTTACCTCATCCACCGTTTCAAGTATCATTTTATTATTAACCCATCCGAGACGGCGATATTTTACGAACACGGTCCCCAGGAGCGATCGCTTGAGAATTTTTCTGTAAGACTGAAATGTTACGCGTCGTCGTGTTTTTTTTTGGTACGCAACAAAACCAATGCCAAATTTTGTTTTTCTGTACTTTACAGATACTATTAACCACTTGCGCTACCAATAAACTTCCAGTTGCGGTGCCGTGCGCTGCAATATTTCATTTTTGCGATAAACGCCTATCGACGTGGTGTACATACACGTCGCTCGCGATTTTTGAAAAAAAGGCATTTCGACGTGCGTGACACGTTTTTTTAGCGCGAATGGTGAATTCAAAAAAAGTCTTATCTCGAAGACTCAGAATAAAAGATAATTGCTCATTATTATTAATGTACACACGGTGTGCAACCGGTCTAATAGTCTCGGAAATTAGTTGCACACACACTGTGCAATAAGTCTCAAATGCGTTAACACTTTTCAGTCATTATTTCTTATACAGAGAAGATAAAAAATTCATGAATTCGCTCATGTTAGATCTAATAGTAAAAAAAAAAGGATTCGTATGATGATTTCATGGCAAATAAAGATGCTGTTATATTATTATAGTTAAGCATGATACCTTTTTTTCTCTCTTGCCACTTATTCCTTAGCATTAGCTTTCAACTTCGTGATAACAACCATTACGTTTAACAATATAAAAGGAAATATTTCATTAACGTTTTGATAACTCCGGTAATAGATAAGTAATTTATAATTAAATAAATACAATTTTTCGTTTGTTCAATCTTTCTATAGATACTATCAACAGAGAAGTACCTTGCTGCGTGTAACAATAAAGTGGCACGAAAAAAAATAACCGATTAGATTCATTGTAGCTTCTTTCATGTTTACGTAATTCTATATTTTGCACAGCTACTTCTTTTGTGCAACTTTTATACTTTCTGTAGATATCACTGATCGATTGTGCCTCCATCTCTAGCCAATCAAGATCTGGCACAAGGTGAAAAGTCAATAATCGATCCGTAGATTACATAAGTATACAGCGTGTTAATTGTAGTTTCACAAATTAACGTGGTTTTTTATAATTCGAAATGTGAGGTTAGATTAGGTTGAGATCTAACCTGATCTAATCTCACGTAACTTAGTCAAATTTTAACTGACAAAGCCTAACCATTTGCAAGTCCATCATGACAGTGATCCGAATGTGATCGGACTCCCTCGGTCGCCGACGATGCTTATTTATCTAAAATATCAAGATCACTGTCAGGTTAGCTTACTAAATTCGTTTTTCCCCCAATACACCCAATCAAGCATGTATACTTTATTTTAATTTTTCGAAGAACTATTTTCAAAGAATCCTCTGTATACGATTTTCACAGTTGTCCGCAATTTCATTTATATCTTAGAAAATCTGTTACAAGAATGTTGAAGTTGAAGGACGATAAGCAATAACATTAAAGACTCTTTTCACTACTTAAATATTATCAATAATTCTTTTCTCTCTTTATGTTTCTTCTTAAATATTCCGAGCATACAGTTCATTCATGATAAGCTGTGCAATCTTTTATTACTGATAATGAAGAATGAAGAATGAAGAATGATTGTTGCGAAACAATACTGTACAAAAATAAAAGAAATTTGATTTCCAGAATTATACAAGATGCTGCTAAAGGATAACAACCGTCTTCCACAAAAATATACGATTTAGAACCGATTGCGATTACATAATTGATTAACGTTGATAAGATCTATTGATACATTGATCAACATGAATGCAAAGCAAATACACTGATAATCTATTAATAAAAGTACCGTCAACCATTGATAAACTTTATGAGATATTGATTAAAGAAAAAAAATTTATACAGATAATTAATATTATTGATAACGATTTCGAGTTATCATTATATTCAATGATATTATGACTGTAAGACTTTATGTAATTATTCTCGATTCCGCGTCATAATTATCATTATGCAACCTAGCTTTAAATCCCGATAAAGGCCGAAGGTAAATTTGTATTTCATATTTAACCGTCTTTGATAACGTCCGCACAATACAGAATACTAATATCATACGTATCATCGCAAAATAGATTATATACTCTCGACGAATACTTCATCGAAAAGATAATTCACAAAATGGTCACGTAATTTTGTGAAAAGAAAAAAAATAATTTGAATCGCCCTATTGTTGTAAAATGTTTGTTTTCGTTAAAGATGTTCACTTCACCTAAAACTCGTGAATTTCATGGAAGTCGTAAGTGGACAAATAACACATTGTATGCAATGAAATTTGAATTCACAGATTATCAAAGCCGCTAATTAATTCTGCAATTACGACTGAAGTTGACTCTTATACGTAATATAACAATTAACGAATAATTTCGTCAAGGTATTTTTACGCGAATCTCGTAACTTCAAGGCCACTCTCTATGTCTATATATAGGTCGGAGAATCTTTAAGGCTCGCGCCACAAGCATCACAAGTCGAGACGTTTTTTTCATTAACAAGAGTACACTGTGGACACTCCTTTCCACCGCTTGCCAATGGTTTATCCTCGTTACCCCTGCGCTTAGATTTTCCACACATTTCACAAATTTCCCTATTAGGCGCATTCAAGAATGTGCAGGTGGAACAGTTCCATCGTTCTTCCACTTCCGGCTGCTTTTCTCTAGGTGGAACTCCTAGACTTCTAAGTGAATCTGCTAATTTGGCAATCTGTTGTTCAGAAGTTCGATACCGATCGTTAGCTCGTTGATTAGGCAATGTTTGACTGTACTTCTTGGATTTATTGTGAATGTATTGATCTTCTATCTTTATATCAGTAGAGCCAGGTGCTCCCAGATTCGAGAGATCGGGGGAAGACTTTTTCTTGTGAACTAATGATTCCTGATTAGTAACAGATCGTCCATTGGTTCTGTCAAGTTCATTGAATGCATTGCGACTTCGTTTTTTCTCGTAAAGTCGCTGTGATAAATTCCGGTCTTCCAAGTCATTATTAGCAGACGATTTGGATGACTTCTGTCTTGATGTTCGACAGTCCATTTCCTTTTTACGTAATATATCTTCGCGGTCGCCTAGATCCTTCGAATAGCCTAAACTCTCTAAATTTCTGTACACGAAATCCCAACTGTCAATGGTATCCTTTTCAACAGGTGCAAG
The DNA here is from genome assembly GCA_030142595.1 of Trachelus iudaicus. NCBI lineage: Eukaryota > Metazoa > Arthropoda > Insecta > Hymenoptera > Cephidae > Trachelus > Trachelus iudaicus. Next base: position 925,414 of record JARQTH010000297.1, on the reverse strand, counting down.
GCCACTTTTTCCATGTTTCTTCTCCACTTTGGTATAATTGTAACGGTCCGCGTCGTTCGATTTTCGGCGAAATGAATCGACCTCGTCGAAGTCTGAATTTTTGTAGGACGTTTGACGGTTCAATGATTTGTCATAATTAGCCACTGGTATTGGAACTGGAGTGTCTAATTCGATTAAACGTCCAGTTGGAACTTTAGTTCCGTACGCTGACATTGCAGTACAATAAGAAGTCCCATGAATGCCACTAAAGTATTTATTATCTGCTGGTAAATAGCTATAAGTATTGCATCGATTCCCAAGGCTAACAGAATCGACGGGATTGAAATATCGATAGCTACCGGGTGACACATTTCCTTCGTCCAAATATCGATATTCATCGTGACACGTTGATAAACCAGTATTGCCGTAATTGTTTGATGGCACGTGATATGATATCGTTGGTAGTACGTCCACGATAGCACTTTGTGGAAGATGTCGATAATCCCTGTAACTATCGACCTTGACTCGAGACTGATGTATCTTTTCCAGAAAGCGATAATTTAAAGCACGTATCGCTTGCTCTGGTGTACCTACGTGGTTTTCTCGAAATTCCAGAATTTCGAGCCACGAAACTGTGAAATTTTGTGATACGCTTTCCCAGATTTCTTTGAAAATCTATTTAAAAAAAAAGAAGTATATAAAAATCTATATTTAATGCTTCGCTGTTAGTGATGTTTTAGTTTTCTATGTTCTATTTACCTGGCATTCGACAAAGGCTACTATGGCATCTCTACTGACGCTGGATACCTTGTCAGGATCTATCGGTCCTTCTAAAGCTAATACACCTAATCCTGTATGCTTGTACCCCATTAACTCAAACATCAACTCCGCACCTATTAAGTTTGCTTCGACCTCATGTTTATAGTATCCGCTATATGTCTGAAAATAAAGACATCTATGAAATATGATAAATATTATAATATTACTTAGTCCTATGATCTTTAAATAGACACAGTGCTTTTATGTACGTTTATATGTTATGTATATTGGACTGTTTGTTATTAGTAAAGTTAGGAGAAAAACATTTAAAATGAATAAAATCACAAACCCTTAGTGTTCTGTATTCTTTCCGCCATGGCTGTGCTAAAAGGTTTGCTGCGTATAGCGAAATTGCACTCCATGCAGTACATGCTCTGTATCCACTAAAATCTTTAACGGTAGCAGCAGACCTGTGCAGTATATCTGCTGTCTCTTGAAATATATATTTGTTGTCATTTGGAACGAGGCATAAATATTCTTTAATGAAACCTGTATCACGTATCAATGGTTAAATATGAGTTCATGACATATATCTATATTGCTTAATTGATTCTCGATTTATGCATGATCTATTTTCTTGTCCAGACATTAATTAACTATTACTTGGAAATATTGTACCTTCTAACTTATGACGTTGTTGTAACTTCAAAGGGCTGTCATCAGTCTGTAAATACACCAGGTGACTTTGTTCTAGTTTCATACTGAGTTCTTGAAGTCTGTCTCTGCTTTTTCCCATTTGATCAATTGCCATTTTTCAGTTCTAGAATCACAGTTATTAAATTCAAAGTAGATCACATAGAACCTTAATCTACAATAACTCATTCATATATTAGTGAACAACTATCAAAACTAACAAACAATGCTCCAGATGATTAGTAATTGTATAGAACAAACCGTACTGCTTGTAGCTGTCGCAAGCACAATAAAACTATAGAGCTGTTCTCACGTATCCTTTTGCTCGAATCTTTGCCAAAGGCTGCCGAAGTTGTAAAACTCTTGCCATAGAAAGTACGACTACACGTCGTAATGTATACTGGGACATCGCGTTTTACGAACCTCCTAGTAGCCTAGCTCTGGATCAAAATCCCAATTCAAACTACAGCTCGCTTCAACCTAAAAATAAATCCTATATTTAGAAGTCGTGTCACCCAAATTGCAACTTCACGTCTACCATTATAATAGTCTCATTATCCTTAATTTGCTTCGCTTGAAAGTACTACTTCAATAATGCTGTCACTAAACTCCATAAACTCACCATGTCAGAACGTAAACTGTCAATATTCTTCACTGCATTTTATTTATTTTCAGTCTAACCTGTAACTGTTTTGTTGATATTTGCCAGAATGTTGGAAAGAAGACTGTGAACTTGTTGACGTAACGTTATCAACGTGTTGTACAAAAGTCATCAGCATATCCTGATTTTGCCATCAGATGACAGCACCGGTTACTCCAGAGAGAAAAGAGCTCCGTTTCATCTCCGCTATAATAAGATATAAGGGAGCTTTCACAGCTTTGTCATGTTCGGATAATTCGGAAAACTAGACTCTTGATTGGTAAAATGTGCAATATGAAAATTTTTGATAATCACGAGTCTGATGTTTTATTCGTGTAACTCGTTCAACAAAGCTGTGAAGGCTCCATTCAGCTCCATTTACAGAAACAGATATTTTAATCCTGCAATGCATCAAGGGAAGTGTGTCAAGCAGTGGCGCCGCCAACAGTACGTCTAGCGTACTATCTGGATAGTATATTTGTGTTAACTTTAAGTAAATGCAAAAAGTAGTAACATAACGAGGTAGTGCACGGCTATGCACGACGGGTTGCCTATCGTCAGGCTAATTTGTTTGTTAATCTTTACGTTATAAATTAGCACATGATGACATCTATTACGATTCTAATTAAATTTTCACCATATCTTCTAAGTCCAATAGTTATTCATTATCTTTAGATCTTCTGAAAGCGTCTTGATAATTGCTGCGTTTCTAAAATACGAAAAAATATTTAAGACAAATTTAAAGGAATTATGTGTTTATTTAAACTTTTTTCCCTAATATCTTGGTAACGGCTTGTGATATGTTAAACATTCAAAAAGCATATTATTGGCCGTGTATTTTTTATGTTTTTGATATCTGTTGAAACTGGAATACAAATTTTAAGAATTTTTGCATCTTGTACGCACATCGCGAGATATGTTGTACATTTTTGATAATGCTACTGTCGTAAATTCTACGTAAACCTAATTCTCCGATACTCTTGAAAAACCAATAAGTATAATTATATGAAGCCTGACGTTATTAGGAGGATCTTTAAAAACGCAAAACTCAATAATCGCATATCTTCGATATTTGTGAAGTTACATTATTATTTGCCAAGCGGCAAAAGTATAGTTCATTGTAAAATCCTAACGGATTGGCCTTTCCTTTAAGTGAAAGTGCCAATACTTCCTCGTTTCAGGAACAAAGAGTAAAAGGAGATAATGCTGCAAGCACAGAGCTTTGACACTTTCTTCCCATTCTGAGGGAGTCACGATTGAATATTTTCAGTTCTGATTTAATTTCGCGAAATGCGCACTTCACCATTTTCTTTTTCATGTGGCAACTTGAATATTCTTTGAAGTTGAAAAGCGAACGATGCCATAGTACGAATATATTTGAAAATCTTCCAATAAAAAACTCTCACAAAAGAACGATGCATAATAACAGTCACCGGGTAATTATACCGATCTTAATTATATCGCATTTCAAAATCAAAACCCAACACGTGCATAACCTCTACTAATCGACTACCAAAATTCCCTGCCAGAATCCCCACTCAAGTCATATATAATAATAATATAATCCAAAAACCTTAAAAATATCGCAGAGTTTTCTTCGTACTCCAACAAATAATATTTACAATTGTTTCTACTCAGTATTCGTACATCAACCTTCTACCGCAGCACACTGTTGGACATTATTTTATTTTCTTCCCTTTGTAATTACTTTCGAGACGCGAATAAACCGTGGAAGCTACTTAGACACCACAATTACTGTTCGCAATTTAGCCTGCAGTAGCTATTGTACATCGAACTATTGCATGAAAACGAAATTGCTCTTGGTAAGATTAGAATGCTCTAAGAAAATTCATTAGTTTTACAACAATCATGCCAGTACAGTTAGAATACTCCATTGGAATAATTACTTTTGCTATACGTACGTGACTGTGGCTTGTGACGTCTGAAGTACAACGATAATCGAAAAAGCGACTAATATAATTTAAATTGTATTTCAATAAAAGATTTGAAAAAAAGAAGTAGCCTGTAATATTCTAGGCTTAGTTAAACATAGAATTAATATCTTAAAGAGTAACGAAGACAAGCATCCTTACTAAAAGTTTCTCTCTGCTTAAATGTACGATGGCCACCGCGGTCGAGAACATAATATAATTCGGATCAGTGAAATCAACGTCCCTGATTCGTTCGGCTGAAAACCTTGCTCTTTTACGCAATTTGAACGTTTATTAAAGTTTGCTCGCAAATGAAACGAAGCCCATATAACCTACCTAATTTAGCGAGTAGCATTTTCGAGTGGGGACCACTCCAAGAGAGGAGGCTGGGTTCTATTGACAGCGGTTATTGCCTAACTGCGTACCTCCACCTAATATGCCTGCTCGGAATCTGTATGCAGGGCCGCTCGAACGAAAACTGCGAACAGGGTCGCGAACCTTTTAATTTTCAAAAAGCGAGCGCGAGACTCCAGCTTTTCTTTAATAACTTTTTAAGTTCTATATACGCCGTGCACGATTGTCATTGCTAACGTAGATTAGACTTAGAGAAAGACAGAGTGATCGTTACCTAACCTCAAATTTTTCTTGCGTAAAATATAAAATTTGTTAAACAATTTTTTCTTTCACTGTTTTTAATTATCTTTTTCTATTTGCTTGCACAGTGAAAGTCACAATAAAATATACCGTGTAGTTACAATTTCTATTTGAGTAAAATACAGTTTTGTGGTCGATTAATGATCTTTTAAGTGATTAATGTTCTTGAATTTCCAATAGTACTTTTCAATGTGTGCATTACAAATACCAAGCGAATGACGGCCCTGGCTGCATTTGAAACTCCGTTAACTCTCCGAATATTAGCTCGTCGAGCGAGATTAACCCCATTGTGCACCGTTGAAAATGATGACATCACTATTAAACTCCCGTCAGCTCACGGAAATTGATTAAACTATCAAATTAGCTCAGCTAATATCAACACATCGAACGCTGAGGCTACCTAGTAGCAGGAGGTACTCTCAATAATCTAAATATACATGATGATGATCGGGCAGCCAGGGCATATTAAACAATATGATCATTGTTTAACCTCAACTTTACAACAGTCAATAACAATGCGAGTAACACTATAAATATCTGACGTAAAACTATTCATATGAAATTTATAATCAAGATAATATTGTTTCTACCATCGATTTGATTACCTTGAAATTTATTCGTTGCGACTGATTTTGCCCTTTTGCCCTATTTATCCAATATTTGGGATCGATTGAATAATCGGATTATCCGTACATCGTCATTGGTCCATCGTGTCGTAAGCTGAAATGACAGGGCGGTATCGCAACTGGCGAATCGAAATGACGCAATCCATGAAACCCTGAAGAATTACAGCGTGTTAGCCGTAGCGGCAAGGGGGAAGTGTGAACAATTTCGCGCATTGTCGAGACAGTAAAATATGGATGGCTGGCAGGATAATTATTGGAGGCCGTTTGAATCTAACTGTTTCCTTCATTAGCAGTCTCAGTTCGCTCGGTTCTCTCTGAATTTTGCGCAGAATTACCCACCATTATCATAATTGCGCCATTACTGATAATATCTACGACCGTGCTTCGAAAGCCTGCTAACTGTATGGCTACGTGCTTAATTCATTTCTAGTTATAGTCATCGAAAATTACATTTTCAATCTAAGAATCCCATAATACTTGTCATCCCGAGTAATCACATATACCTGATCTTTGATTCTTGCTCCCTGGTAATGATCAGGTCGACCTGCAAATATTGATATCACGTATTGCTAAGTCCATTAATTAATTTACATAATATTATATATTTATGTCTTCTTCTTGCAGGATCATACCTTAGGCGTGCCATGAGAATCTGTTAGGATGCTTTTAAGACATCATGGAAATTAAAAAATAAGAATTACAATGACAGAATCCACAACGAAGAGCGTCTCTAGGTTGACGATATCGATGGTTGTTTCCTTCGATGGCAATTAGGGAACGCCGTTGGTGGTTTCCTGCATGTGACAGTTTTTAAAAGGGTGCAGATGGGCAGGGCTTACCTCAATCCCACAAATAAATTCTCCACCTATTATCGTTTATTACGCGCCTTCGGCGATACTCCGTCAGGTATAAATTTACATAGTTAAGACTAAAAAATCTGAAATGAAAGAAACGTCAGTGTAACATAAAACGAAAAATGTCTTATTGGGATATATTTCCTTGAGAAAACTAGTACCTGTCGTTGAGTTAAATCTGTTAAATTTTTTTTAGACAAAATTCAAACCTGAATTTTTACTATTCTCTATGGACACTTGAGACTCCCGGTGAAGGTTTGGACGTCGAGAGGATCGATTTTACGATACACTTCCATCTCGGAATCGGCTGATTTCCGTCCTAAAGACTTCCGGTGGGGGAGTTCTTTAGGTTTACCCGTAAATCGTACGGACGAGCATTTTTGTGTTCACTGAAAAAAAAAAAAAAAAAAATAGGAGAGGTAAAAAACCTTGTCTCGTTAAATGCGGTTTCTACGGGGCGACATAATTGCGAATATTAATTGCGTTTCCAGCGAGGAGCTCCGTATTGGAAAGGGTGATCAGGAGGGAGACGGCGAAGGGGATGCTGAGTGCAGATGTCAACCTATTATCATCTCCCAGTAACAATGGCTGAGATCTTGCTCTCTGTAGTTACGATACTCCTAACCCCTCGTTCGTTTCATTACGAAGTTAACAATGTTACTCGCTATTCAATACCCATGGAATATCATTATCAATGTGTCAAAGGCAGAATTCACAGCGGATTCATTAAAATAAATCATGATAAGACGAGATAAGATCATACAAATTGCACGATTAAAATTTCTCTAATATACCCTGCTGATTCTATATTTATACGTGACAAAAAAATACTCCTTGATTGTTGTAATACATATCTGTATTGAATAGCGTGTAATTTAGTATAGAGAGAGGGTCTTTGGTCCAGTAGGAATAAGAGGAAGCAAAGAATATGAACGGCAAAGAGAGAAACGAATGAATCCTCGGGGAGTAAGAGAAAATAACGGCTGGGGTAGAATTCAGAGGAGCTGTTTAATAAAAGTATGAATATCGCCAATAACTCGTCGCTCATTCCCAGATAATTTCCACTCTATCGGAAAATAATTATACTTTATCGCGAAAGCCCTTCACCATCGCAAATCGCTCAATTATATATTGGCCGTACTTTTTCCTAGGGTCTCTTGTCTCGCCCTTCTAAAGGTATCTATACAGCCCCATACCTAACGCAGTCCAGTAACTATCTATCTATCCTGCATGCGACACGTATCTACTTATCTGTACGTAGGTGCTCCTAGTAGTTGATTTTATCTTTAGAATTTCATCCATCATTGGCCGAACGATTCGCCCCACCATCACCGACGTCTCATCCCCCACTTATTCTAATGCCTGGTTAATTTGATCACTCTGCCATTTTCTGCAAGCGAAAAAGATTCGTATTCCGTGGGTGAGACGGAGATAGTAGGACAGGGAAGATAAAGAGAGATGGAAAGAGCAGAGATGGGGAGGACGAACCTTTACAGTGCGTGGGGATCGCAATGGCACGCGTGAATGCGCCTTTATAAAGAGCAGCTAGTGAATTGATATAAGTGAGCGGTTATTTCGCGATCATTTGGAATTCTCAGTGAATAGCCAGAGAGGGATGAGGGTGCATTCAGCCACGTGCTGGTCGCTACCTATGTAACGGATCAAAGCCAATGGCTCTACTCGAGGTCGGAACCTCCCTGTATTTCAACCCTCAACGATAAAATTTTCATCTCTCTCTAGCCTCCTCGTTTATCTCTTCGCGCCATCCAACCATACCATTTAGTATCAGTGGAATAGTAATTCGCACTTCCTGTAGCCATTGCATGCACTCGGCTGCTGCCTTTCTAAAATTATAAATATTATTTTCACATATTTTATATCTAAGAATAAAGTTAATTCAAACGTACTCGGACATTTTTATCGATCTTTCCATAGTTGCTCAATCGATTCCAGTAGTATGAACTGATCCTAAGCGATCGTTCTATTTCCCTTTATTGGTAGAAGCGCCGAGAAGATTGGACATTCCATGAGAGAAAGAGGATGGGCGAGGGGTTCGGTGGTAACCGAAGAAATAAACCGGGCACAAACACAATAATTACTATCTCTTTATTTGGCTGTTTGTCGGGCGTTCTCGCTCTGTCTCTTTCTGGCCATAGAACGGGCGTGCTGTTCCGCGCGTCGCGCGTGGTACAGAAGTTAATAAAATCCCAGCAACCACACCGTGCCGCCCCAGGGGAGTTTATTTAGCAGAGGCGTAGCCATCGTTTGCAGGTTCGTTCATTCGTTCACAAGTTTGCAACTTGGCGAATTCGTTCATTGATTCCACGAATTTCTTTTATTTAGAGACAGCCATAAGGCTTACGTCTCGCTAAGTACACTCGCGAGCCTCGCCGTTTATTGGTTATGTTTACTAAGATGTTCGTAACACATTTCTTACCCTGTAATAGTCATCACGTTTATTCTGTATAAAAGTTTCCAGTTCTTCGGCATCACTTTATCCTCTACGGTCAAGACGTAACAATGACGTGGCCTCGGGGGCCAATAACGACGTCCTAATACTGTGTTCTCTCATTTTTTTTCTCGGCAAAATCGGACCTCTGAAAAGAATCCGGGGATAAAATCACCTTCTATCGTTAAACAAATACTTTATCCTTCTATACGTGCACTCCTCTGTGATTTGATAACGCAGTAATGACAGCTCTATTTCTTTGACAGCTTTCACTCGGTATACTACGTAGTTGCTCACTTGACTCACGCACTACGATCAGAATCAAATCAGCGTTTGAAATGTTCGATTCGAACGGTTGGAAAATTAGAAAATTAATTATTAAATTAATAAGTGATATAATTCGGTCTTATAAAATTTTTATAGGAATAACGATGATATTTGGAATGCTACTGATTCTTGTCTAGCTCTAGCTTGACACTCGGTAGTCAGTTATGGGCGTTGAATGCTCGCAGGGAACCGTTTGATCTTCGAATTGGTTCGCTGAGCCCATTGTGAATTGTATCTGCTTCCTTTACGCCTCATTCCACTCCCTTTCAGTACGAATCTTCTCTTTTGCAGATTTAATGTTGCCTATTGTAAATGACGTCGTATATGATCTCCTCACTCTTTACTGGAAGACTCCACTTCGAGACTCTGTGCGATATAACAATTACGTCCCATATTAGTACGCCGGCCCATTTTGAATCGGATCAAAGAGATTTTTCTTTATCGCTGTCGCAAATTATTTCAGGCTGCGGACCTCGTCATTCATATCCGCTGTAAAATATTCGAAAATCCTACCTGTCACAGGAACACTTGGCTCCACTTGTGTCACTGCTTAACTGCCACTATCGTGTTTGGATCTTCTTGAAAGAATTTTTCAGAAAATTACATCGTAAGTTGAATCTACTCTGCTATCTGTTATCAAGACGACAATGGCTACGTCGCAGTTACTATGAGAAATGACTTTCCTTTGATATTTACAATTATTATTTAATCCTAGGTGAACTACATTGCTGAAGCTTTATCAAGAAAATTCGGGAAATTTTGAAATAAATTTGGAATTTTTCAAAACTATACTGTATTAACAATTAATACCTATGGTTGCTATTGCTTATAGTCATCATTGACGTAAATCCGGATGAAGGTAAACGACGTGTCAAAGGATACCGTTACACCAGGCCATAATTAAGCTAATTACAAATTCTCTCTGTGATAAGCTTATCAGCTGAATCCAAAAATATCTTTCGCTTACGCACGTGCTTAATAATTAATATCCTAAGCTAATTTCAGTCGATAATTGTCATCGTGTGTCGCTGTTAATTAGCAGGAAATACTTTTGTCAAATAAGTGATTTATGATTACATTTATATTAAAATGTCTACCTATATCCAGCATGTTAGCATAATTTTGAAATTCTAATAGTTATCATCAGTCAATTAAAAGCATTGATCTATATAATAATAATTGATTAAAAATTCTATCCAAACTGCCATCGAGTATTTGTAATCATTTCGCGTACTACACATTCTATCTTATGCCAATTTTCCTACTTAACACCAGGGTACGAGAGCTCAGAAATTGGAGGATGAAACAATTAATGACTCACTAATAATTTAAGTCTTCAAGGATAATCGTCCAACCGTTTCAGCTTAGAATATTGACCATATCTGACGTTGGAATTCCCAATTATGCGTTCAGCTATTTTCCGTTTTCAAATTTGTTAATCCTCAGGTCTACCAAACATCTGTAAGGCATTACTAGACAGATTCCTTGTAAAACAGATCCTTTTTCCGTACAAGCTTCACATTGTGAGTACTTGATTTTTCATTTTAACTAATTTTTGTTTACCCAGTATACTAATAATCATTTTTTCTTGCCATTTAGTTAAAACAATCAACTTCGTTCTACGAGATTCCAGCGTGTACCTGAAACCTAAAGATTTATTCAAGGATCAAATGGTAAATGGAAATTTTATTGTGGTCATAATTCTTCGTACGCGTGCCCAAAGATTTTTGGACCATTCTTTAACTCATAAAAGATGATTTTGGCATTGTTCAAGAAATACTATTTTCTATAGGAATCGATCAACCGTTGGAAATTTTGCCATAAATAATCTGTCCATTATTGTGCTGTACACCTTGCAAATAATTTTGGTTATGGCGCACAGGTGGCTATAATTAACCAACAATGGACCTTAGCATCTGATGAGTCCAGGATTTCTTAGGAACCTTTAAGTATTTATCAGTCTACGGTCTTTGACTATTACCTTTGAACGGCACGCTACCTGTGACCCTGTTATACTATTACGTTTCTCTACGTTACCAGAAGTACCCTTGTCAGAACGTTGAAAATCCTTTGAGAAGGCCTCAACGTGAAACCGCAGGATTCATTGGGGACTTATATGAATAATTATTTCTCACTGGCAGCAAGGGATGATCGCAACGCATAACTGTTAACAATTATTAGACCGTTTAATACCACATTCACAGATCCATTATAATTCTACTGAATATTCTCAAGAAACAGTTACTATACCCACATTACACTCTTACTGTAATCTTATAGTCTGCTTGTTAGTAAAATATAATAATTCTGTGTGGGGGTGGGAGGGGGGAGGGGGGAGGCCATCCTCTTAGGATTTTTAAACTTAAAAGAGTCCCCCTAGTCCTCTCATGTTTATTCGCCAATCAACTCCAGGGTTCATCATGAAATGTGGTCAAACTGAAAATTTCATTTAAAGTCCCTAAAACAAAAAAAATTTATTCGACGATACGTAGTGAAAATAAAATTTGGTGAAAGTCTAAGGATTTTCTAAATACCAACTAACGACTAGTCAAACAGGTAAAGAGAATTATCTGAAAAATTACCAGAGGACAAAATGGCTCTTTATTACTGACGGCGCGTAGATTAGGAACGATTTTATAAAAATGGCCGCAACCTCGAACTGAATGTTACCGGTTTACCAAAAACCGTCGACGGAGTTTCCGCCTGCAGCGCAGGTCCCGTTTGTCTTAGGATTAGATTACTGATTTAGGTTTCGAGGGAAGGTGTTGTCTTAGAATAAGTAGGATAATCGTAAGTAAATTTTGGGACTCTTTCAAAAATCCCAAACCTTCGTACGACCTCGTTTCTCGCAATTATTTCGAAAACCCCGGGTGGTTCTACGAGTTTCGTTATACCTGAAGGACGCTTTTTCGAAATCCATTCTTAAAACTTCTGGACACCCAGTGTATACTTAAAACGTCCTTACTACACGTAAACGAATTATTTTACACAAATACTATACCCATTGTAAATTTTTGTACGTGAATTATTCGTATTAAATAAATTTAAAAAAACACCTCAAATGAGTCTGTTGCAATAATAACAACATCATCAATCAACATCAATAAAAACAAAATTTCGTAGCAGCTTACACCGACTATTTTCATCCTCATTACGAACACGTGCGCATTCGATTAAATTATCGTAACTGATACGACAGGAAGTGTAACGCACAGCTGTTAAATTCGTATTACGTGCAATAATACATAGACTGTACCGATTGATTTTTCCCAGTACAAATTGTAATTCGCTTAAATCCTTCCCATACAATTGTATCTACCAACGTAGGGTTATCGCCATTATCTTAAGAGCCACGCCATACAGTCATTCAAAAAAATATAAGAAAATTTATCAAATATAATTTTATCATCCGAAATTGATTTTTTTTTTTCAACGATCCATGAATACCTGCGACTTCAAAAAACTTAAACTCCAACCGATATCGACGAGAGACAATATAGTACAAAATAAGGTAAAACAAAATAGTCGAGAAAATAGCAGCTGATACGATAGTACAGTCGAGCAATGGCTAATCACTTTTAATCGTGCGCACTGCTGGTAATCCGTGCCATCCAATGATATCGAAAGAGGATCCCCCCCTTTATATCGATAAAAAAAATGCATCCCCACTCCAATACAGCCTGACACCGTGCGAATTCAAATGGGTGAAAGCAATGATTCAAAAACAAAAGAATACACACGACCAAATCTAAAGCGCGGAATGATCGTTAATGAAAAAAAAATGTCTAGATGGATTGACATATCCACTACGAGGGAGGGAAGAAAAAAAAAGAGAATCGAGATTATACAGAAGGGCAAAATATTCCCCGCCCAGAGCCCATTCAACCCCTGGCGTGGGGTGGCTTGCGGGAAAATCCTCGCGTCTCATTGGCCGCATGGCTAATATGGCGGCGTTAGGGGTTGCGAGGTGGGGCGAGTCTACGTAATATTAAGGGCTGGTTTCATGTTCGATGACTAGTTCGTGTTGCGCCGTCGGTCGACGCATTCTTGTTACGGTGCTCGTGCTCGAAGGCTCTCCAGGACCTACAAAATAAAACCGCCAAATTCAAATTGAATTTCGTAATACAATAACGACTTGCGTAATACCAACGGCAGTAGAGGGTAGTAACGCGAATGTATAGGGTGGTTTAAAAGTCATTTAGTCTTTCGATTATCTTATCGACCCTTATGCAGCGAACTGGTTGCATAAAAAAATTATTATTATCATCATTATTATTGTTATACATACGACTGGTTTGACGTGCGTGAAATTTTTTATGTCACCCCTGCATTAATACTGACAATGGCGCAGACCTATAATCAAAAGAGGAACGTGTACAGCATCGATCAGATATTGGGTCACGCTAAGGAAGAAGGTACGAGGATATTTAATTGTTATTTATCTCACTATTAATTAACGTATGAAACAGAGTATATGAATCGAATATGAATTTTTGATATGAAATTGTTTTTTTCTTGTTTTGGACAATACGCGCTACATTGCGATTAGCTCTTGTATTGTGAAATTCGTGATTATTTAGAATTTGGCAAATATTTTCGTTGACTTTGATTCGATTTATCAAATATTGATTATCGAATCGATAATAGTACTTTTACTTTTACTTTGACATTTGTGAAGCCCCTCGAGAGCAACAAGTATCATAACTATAGTGAGTGAAAAATAGTTAAAATCAAATATGAATGGCTGAATAAATTTAATATTAATATTTGACTAGCTTCTGGAGATCCATACTGTAGTGTGATACATTAATCGTTATTGTCATTAGCCTATTCATTGTCATCGTTAATCTGTAAATATTCTGTCGAGATTTTTCTGTGATTGCTGGAGTCATAGATGTACGAAAATATTTTTTCTTTTTCTTTTTTCATCTCGTATTCACACAGTCCGTTGCTCGCGTTTCAATGAGCCTTCAATTTTACGTTCCTACGTATCGTCCCTAAATTACTTGGCAATTTTATCGCAATGCCTTTACGGCAACTTTCTCGTATTTATTCACTTCCTTTTCCCCTTTGCGCAATATAGTAATAAAGATAGATTAAAGAGAGGCCTTGTTACGCCATGTAAGGTATGGGGTAGTTATTTAGCATACGACACGTATAAGATAACAAAATCATCACACGTACGTTTAATGTTATGTGACGTCATGCGTATTATACTCTCGTTGAAAACATAAAACGGATAATATTAAAAGAATTTTTAAAACGACTCTCGACAATATTTCGTGCAAATTTCTGATTTCCCAACAGTTCTAAATTATTAAACTTTACTAAGAATCTTAAGTCGATACAATTCACCTGGCACGTGGCAATTTTTTTTTTAATACAGGAGAGCAACGTATACATTTTATACGTACGATATATATGTACTTATATACATATGTAGAATATCATGACTCGGATCTGTTTTTAATAGAACTTTTGCTCGCTCAGTGCATAGTGATTAATTAGTCCAGAGGGGTAAATTAAATTTTTATTTACGTTGCCATGGCACTTTCTATCCTTACTACGAGGATCGGTCATAATTATTTTATTATTTTATATCAAGTGTATCTCGTGTACGCATGAGTGTGTGTGTGTGTGTGTGTGTGTGTGTGTGTGTGTATGAAAAATAACAATAAAATAGAAAATTTGGCATTGATAAAAAGTTCAAAATCTTCTTGAATAATTTAATGAAGATTTTGATCTTCTTACGTACATTGGATATAGCCGCGAAATTCTCTACTGACAAGAATGATAATAACCGAAATGTTAGTTTATTACGGTAAATAAATTTTGAATTTCACATAACGTCATCCCTCTGCTCTTGTCGATTTAATAAAAAGCAATGGGGAGGTTGGCATCAAGTGGGCGCCCCATTGTGCCCCGGCATAAAAACATAAAAATCTCCCTATTCAGCTTGGATTAGCCAATGCACATGTAGTCGGCGATCACGTGAGGGCGATTACGTCCACACATGATACACACGTAAGGGTTGAAGAGTTCGTTTCACCGGCAGGTATAAGCTGACGAAACTGCTGAATGCGGGTGAATAGACTTTTGGGAATCTGGATTAGCGTTATTGTAAATTAGTACGATATAAGTGGCTAATTAGTCAAAAAGTACATTGATTTTACGGTTATTAAAGATCCATCGCATATTGGATAACAATAATCATGTGTGGGTGTACCCTCGTAAGAGCGAAGGTCAAAAGAAAAAGAAATTCGAAACAAAACTCGTATCGTTGGCGACGATATTTGGCGATGAAAAAAAAAATGTAAAAAATTTTCATTTTGAAAAAATTGATAAAAAAATCTACACGTAGCATTTCGGCGAATCGTATTCGGATGTAAAAGTCCAGGAGAGTTTCTATCTGTCTCTCAGGCATGTATTTAGTTACTGATTATCGTGAGAATGGCGACGCGTACGAATGGCCAGTGAAATATCTCGACTGTATCGTGTACGGATCAAAATGAAATGCGCAGGAGCTTAACAATTGAAAAAGCCGATCGGCGATCGGGACGATATCCGTGAGTCGCATCGAGAGCATAGAGCGGGGCTTAAAGTTAAAACTGTCTGTATCATAGATGTACATGAATTTCCTATTGGCTGGAATAACAGTTTTTGAATGTTATGGGTGAAAGTGCCTGTATAGTACAGTACTAATAATATATAGCTCTATATGTATATATATATATATATATATACATATGCAAATTTAAAACCACTTCCTCTCTTGATTTCAGATCACGCAACATCCTCGGACGCAGTTGGGGAATCCGGTGACACCGAACTTGGTCATCTGAGTGATCACCAGATGAACGACGCCCTTGGCGACTCGTTGGATCTTGGAGAATCCGACAGACCACGTAAAGTTCGTAGGTCACGAACAACCTTCACGACTTATCAGCTTCATCAGTTGGAACGTGCCTTCGAGAAGACACAGTACCCAGACGTCTTCACGAGAGAAGAATTGGCCATGAGATTGGATCTGTCCGAAGCGCGAGTTCAGGTAGGTGTTTTTGGAGCTAAGGAGACAATAAAATGGATACATTAGTATGAACTAAAAAAATAATTCAAAAAAAATTAAAAATTTACAAAAATCTCATTCCGAATTCGCCTTGTAATATTAACGTCGCGTTATCAGTGCCCATGTCATATTGTCGCGCATTGCCTTGTGAGAGAATGACTTTTCTATCGGTCCAAATTGGTTACTCGATTAGCGTAACTATCTGACACCCTTGCGCGAGAGCGAGGGATGCTGGTTGGAGAGCACGAGGAAGGGTGCGCGTAGTTGAAAAGAGACACAGCGTTCCGATTGGCCCATTGTGGTACATTCAAGCGACAATGCCGGCAATTGGCCGTCGCTCGACAAAACCGCTAAATGATCCGTCAGCGCAGTGGTGCCAGGACCACTTTATTTCAATCTGGGAAATCCTCAGCCCTAATTTTTCTTTAGACAATATTTAATACATATATAATATATACGGGTACGCGCGTGCGAAAAAGTTTTTCGTAGAATGAGATTTTGGATCTGATACAAAATTTTTTAAAAATAATTTCCTATCTTACACAACTATTGATAAGGGCTTATGACTTCACGGTGAGACTCGAGTTAACGCGATTTAGAGTTTGGAGTTCCTCGTGGACCCGTTAAAGCGTTGCGTAACGGAGTTTGTGAGCACTTAGGCATTAGTCAGGGATTCAGGGGTGATTAAACGATTAACTGCAATTAAGCAATTCAATTACGCGCTGCGGCCCTCGCGGAATTCCTTCCGTTCACGTGGTTAGTGGATAAGTCTACGAAAGATTATAGCGAAGATGGTTTAAATTTATTTCTATAAATTGAATTAAAGATACGTCAAAAATGTTAAATAATGTAAACTAATTTCCGAGGCAATCGAAAAGATTTAGTTTAATCAATAAATAATTATATCCACGTAAGATAAATCTCTATTAACCTACATTCGTATACGCGTAGGTACACGGTGTTTCAGAAGTCTTGCAGACGTCTGAAGGTGGTTCTAGTGTAGAAATCAAATGAAAGGGCTAACTTCACTTGGTGAAATACCTTTAAATAAGTATATATATATATATAGCTGTGTATACAGCAAGCAACGTTCCTTCGCGTAATCGGGTTATTCCATCGTATCATCAAATCGGATTGGAATTACTCCAATTATGCAAGCTCTTAGCGAAGCTAATTGAGGTTGAACGAGACATAAAATTCATAAGTGAAAAATTATAATTTAAGTATAACCTTTATTCGACTTTCTAATAACTTGACGATGTAAGATACAGAATGAATTTCAGGAAGCCCTTTGTATCCTACGCCATAGATTAGGGATTATAGAAAAATCCACTGACTAGACTGCATCAAGGGGGAGTTTATATCGAAAGTACACAAGATAGGGGGGAGAGGGGGAGTACGTCCCCTAACGTGTACCCACGAAAAATCAGACTAACTCAAGCGAAAAGCGAAAGCATTTATACGGCAACGAGGCCATAGGGTCTGGGGGGTGGCTGCCACTCAGGGGTCTGGAGCAAATCAGGATAATTGTTAACAATTAGCTTAATCAGCCTCGAGAGGAAGCTTTTGTTAGGAGCTCTGATACGCGAACTGGGGTTCTCATGCCTCGTTCTTTGGAAAGCTTATTTATGTGGATATACATATGTACTGCTTTGGAGAATGAAAATATCTTGCACCCGGAAAGCACAAAAATGTTGGTAAGACTGCTTCAGGTGATCTTACGTCCCGGATTCTCACGACTTATAGACGGTTCTTGCCTAAGCGATGTCTTTTTTGACATGATAAGTCTATGAGACATGAAAGGGCGTGGTGCATGACCTTCCGAAGACGTTTCGTCGACATCCTTGTAACTTGTGCTGCCTTGGTAGAATTTACTGAAAAATAATTTTACCTACGATTAATAACCTACGACTATGAACAGTGTCTTGATATTTTTGGTTTCAGGTTTGGTTTCAGAACAGACGGGCTAAGTGGCGTAAGAGGGAAAAAGCTCTGGGCAGGGACACAAGCTTTATGCACGTTGAACAAGCTGGTGAGTATTTTCTTTGTTGAAAATGTCTGTCTGTGTATGCTAAAGAATTATGGGTAATTTTGGTGTTGACGATCGTTAACGATATATAACGCTGGAGTTCGTACTGCCACAAATATCGGGATACCAGTTACGATAGGGTAGATGCAATCGGGTGGGATAATTACGTTTAATTTTACTGTCGGTCATTGCCATCGCCTGGGAACGTGATCCAAGCCGCAGTTCATTGCAGGAAATGAAAGGGCTATATTTTTTTCACGAAACCCTCGCCCTACGAATTTCAAAGCAGAGTAATAATACACAAATTATTATTTCACGTCTTAAAGCTATTTATTTGTATCAGTTTTCTTGCTAATTACTGATTTTGAATTTTTTTTTTACTCAAAAGTACTAACCGTAGTGTTTTTTAACTTGGCATTGATCCTGATGTTCCAGGTGTGAACGAGCTATCCCTTCATGCGCACTTGCTTCAGAATGCCGGTAGTGTTTCAGGGACGGATCCGTCGACTCCATCGGCGGGTGCTTTCCCTTGGTTCATGCCACCAGTCTTTCCACCGCCGTGGCCTACAAGTGCCCCGAAATTACCACCCCTGCATGCAATACTCTCGCAGTACATCGGACTTCCGTTACCTCAGAATTTGGCGTCTCTCAGCACAGTACTTCCGGTCGGTCTCAATCCAGCATCCTCACTCAATCACACCACGATCAATTCTCATCCGCTGAACAGTCAGCTTCATCATCCTCTTAATCTTGGCGTTCAGAGCATCCCACAGAATCTCAGCTCGAAACACGAGAGGGAAGAAGACTCAGCATCTTCCGACGACGAGATGAGAAGACAGAGTGCAGAGGTACTGAGAGTCAAGGCCGAGGAGGTATTACGTAAGGCGGACAATTAACTGAAATAAATTTTTCGTTCCTGTCAATTTTACATAAATTTTTAATCCAGTTATTTAATCGCAATTCGAACTGTCGAACAATCCGAATGCTCGTGGTCCAAACTTAGCGTTCGCCGTTGCCTAAATTAATCTCTAATCCGCGACAGACGATCATCACGGTTTGTTGACAATCTTCTTGTGATGGAAGAGACAGATTATGAGGAAATTTATTGATATATTTATAAGGTGGGAGTGTCATTCCTCATATATGGAAAAAAAAATCAACTTGATGACCGCTGGCGGTTGTACTGAAAATTAATTTATTAATAATTTCTCACTTTATTGTATTCGTACTCCTCTAGCTTTTTATTATTGTTTTAATCATTTCGTCGATTTATTGGAAACGTGATTGACTTGTAATATATTATCTCGTATCCAAAGTGATTTTAAAAGAAGGGTGATGGCTGCTCACGTTTCCGCTTGTACTTATTAGTTCCGTAGATTGGCGTATATAGATATATATCATTTTTTTTTATTTTGTCCCTATATCTCTCGATACCGGTATCTACGTTTATATTACGAAGAGCACACAATGGCGGTATCTTCTAACAATGAAATTATCTGTAGATACATAAAACCGTAGACGTATGATTACCGCCTAGCATATCGAATTCTAGTACATTAAAGAAGATGCGAAATAGGTGATAAGCTTTTGTAACATATGTGTATCATATAATCCACTGGCTAGCGTACTCTCTTTTCTCTTCTGTAAATAACTATAGATACCACCTATTAATTAAGTGAGAAAAATATATGAGAATTCGAAGAGACAAACGTTGTACAATCAATCAAAGGAACCTTTGAACGATAATTATTTTATTCTACGTACCTATAAATGCAAGACGTCACGAAACGTTTGTAAATTAAAATAAAATTTGCTTCGTTCTGTCGAAGTCCAACTTCGTCACTGAACCTCGCTCTGTCGAAAATCATTTCCGTGTCATAAATCATGAAGAGATTTAGCTGTCACCCATTAACGCCGAGTCTATCATTATGACGATTTTATGAATTTCAGGTTTACTCGGAACACAATTTCCCACGCGTCGCGTGTAAACATTAGCCATCTCTCTCGTATTCATTTAATCGTGAACGCCCAGTTTTTCTATCCGTCGGCCTTCTTGTCGTTTGCATTACACTATCGCGACACAACACGCACAAAGGCAATTACAAGCCGACCAATTTATTAGCAGTATCAGAAATTTATCTGACGCTTTGGTGTATTCGGTCGAACGATGGAAAATGCGTGTCATTATTAGTTCACTGTTATTGTCAGTTTACACCAGCCATTTTCTTTTCTATCCCCACCACTGCAATTACACCACCTGGCCCATACGAGACACTAACCACGCATCCGTATATTAAATATTTCCCCTAACAGCTGCATTAGAAAAAATTTATTAACACCATAAATCGGTACACACAATTTGAATTAATCAAATTGACATTAAAGTAACTTTTTTCTATACAAATTTGATTTAGCTTCTACCACTCTAGGCTTATTAATGTATTTTTTTATTGCTCCTATATTTACTATTATTTGTTGTTCATATTTTCGTTATCCAATTGCATAACCTTAGTTCGAAACTATCAGTGGATATTTATAAGTTGACTACCACTGTTCAAGATCGCGGTGGCTACGAAGGACAATTAGATTAAAAGCAGCGCCTCTCGCGGCGGCTTGAGATCCATTAGTGCCCATTGTACCACCCCATTTGCACCCGGTTACCACCCCCGTTACGTTCCAAGCAGCCCCATCTCGAAGCCAGGTACTTATTCTCAATAGTAATATGCTCACTTCATACTTCCATCCCCATCCTTGTCATCGTTCTCTACCCTGTATGCTATGTTCACGTCGAGCGCCGGAAAATCGTGCGAAGTGCCAGCTTGAAAAGATTTTAGTGGGTTGAAAATAATGGCATGATACCGTGAAATCAGCATAATGACACCGTGAATGATATCAATTAGTACGTCCACTTATTCACGGAATTCATCTGCAGTGGATAAAAACTGAATCCCACTGTTAAAACGTGTTTGACTGCTTAGCAACGCGACAGATAAAACATTTTTCCAGCAAAATATTTTTAGAATTCCGTTATGCGTTTGTTGGTTATGTTGTGATACTCCTGTCAAAGAATTAGTATTTTTCTCGCAGTTCTGAAGGGAATACGTCAGCTGAGCATTAGGCGCTTGGATAACAATCAGGTAGAGGCAGACACTTTACCGTCGTTCGTAAATATGACATAAAATAACAGAAGAGTATAGACTGTTGAGCAAGAATTATGGTATTCGTGAAAAATGATTGAGTAAGCAGAAGAGCCATACGCGTGGGAAGAAAATAAGGTATTTATTTTGTATTCTTATCTATATCAATGGCTGATTTATAAATATATAATTCAGGCAAAAAGCTAGTGTTTTTCTATGAGCAATATAAGTTAGGTTATACACTGAGGCGATTGGCATCTATACGTATGTATACGACGTATAAAAATCCTGCTTGAATATTTTGAAATCTTTGAGAACTTTTTCAGTTCACACGCGGTGAATCTGAGTGTATGACTATGCTTAAAAATTTGTTTTATTATGATCCAACATTTAATTCCATAGCCTGGGTGTATACACTTCATTAAGACCATTAGGAAGCATCTGGGTATTCGGCTGGTTATATGGCTTTACTTCGGTATGCTGTGCTAACCCTGCACTATAGGGGTGCAGCAGTACCAACCCCCTAGGTAGGAAGAACGTGTCTTTTCACCCTTCGAAATGCGTCGATGCTTGTCGGGTAGTGATGAACGTACTTATAATGTGGATATTAGAGGCGTGTAAGCTGTGTTTTAGGATTTTACACAAATCTCTATTACCTTTCATTTATACCTAATGGTTACTCAAGAAAGTTTATTTAAAAATTTTATTTTTTCATAGCTCTGCTAACGAGAGTCGGGCCCTGATTTTTTTTAGGGAATTTTGAGACTCCACGGGACGCCGTTACGCACGATTAATTTTGACGAATAAAGACATTTTTCAGGTAATAAAGGATGCATCAGGGCATGAGTTTATATGTGGTACATAAGAATCGAAGGATGGTTGAGTATCTTTTTTTATGGGAAAAAAGTGTCTGGCTTTTTTGAAAAATCATAGGAAAACCTGCATACCTTCATAATCGTGTTTTAAAACATGTTTTAGTCGTGAAGATTGTTTCCTTTTTTAAATTAAATGTTCAATTATTCTCACGAGTATCGACTCTGTGTAATCTTTAGTAAATTTGATGAAAATACAGTGTAATCATTAGATATTTTCATCATTTTATCAAACAGAGACACGCGTTACGTTTAACGTTCACGATAGGCAGGTGTGGATCCTAAATCAAAGGCGGCTTGATAAAATAGAACCAAGCGAGATAATGAACGTAATGTAATGTAATATACAAAGCAGTTTATCAACGTATAGAAACAGCTTTTCGAGTCTCACGCTTTATTAAATCGTGGGGATATGAAACGACACATTATTCACATACGATAACTCTAGAACACGATGTTGTCTCAATAAATTATTGAAAATATCCTGGCACCTATTAAAATACCCCAAAAAAATCCAAACAATCTATCGAACAATAATTTCATATACATTGACGCTAATGCTCGAGGGGTGTCATTTTTGTGAAAAATTTTCACAGTTGACCGAGGGTGGTTTTTAATGGCCGTTTAAGGGGATTTTGGCCTGTAATTATCAAGTAAAAAAAAGTGTTACATCGCGTTAGGCATGGCGTGAACGAAAGTACAAAGAGAGTCGGTTACAGGATTCCTTGCGGTTCGTTCATCCCACCGTTATTCCCAGGATCCCAAAGGGGGCGTTTCATTGGTCGATACGACGTAAGAAGAGAAGAGATTGGCCGGTACTGTGTTAATAGTATCACCTAACCGAATAACGAGCCTATCCGAACAGAAGGAAGTAAAAGGTTCAAAGATTTTTCGAGGGTTTAGTTTGGCTGGGCGTACACGCTTTTTGAATGGTGAGACCTCCCGCGGTGCTGGCAGATGCGGACACCCGGTATATTATATATTTTCAAGGCATGTTTGGCCACAGAAGTATCTTTTATTGTAATGCCACGTGAAAGGGAAACCACGCGGTAGCGCCCGAAAAGCAGCCTTACAAATTTACAGCAAGGTTCATTCGTGCGACCGTACTTTTCTCTCGTCATAGAAATAGAAATTCGATCCCTGAGACCGCGTAGAGATTATAGAAATTTTTTTTAAAATAAATTTGATTCAAAAGATTCTCAATAATAATTCTAATTAATTAGAGGGATCGATTAGCCCCTTGTTATTTTTCAATGGGAATATTACGTGCCCGATACAGTATTGGACGACGTTGCGATATAATTATTTTTATAGACGTAATCGGTCCTAAATGGGAAATGAGATAAAAATGTGACGGGGTATCAGTGTTATTGATTTCATCTTAATCAGATCTCAATATCTCAATTACGTTCTAAGCCGGGCTTTTCCATTTGTTTGCTGTAGAGATTTTAAAGCCAGAACCATTGTCTGCACGCCACCCCTAGAGCCTGGCTCGAGCTTAACTTTTCATTCCCTTGTAAATTGCAGGTTCCCTCTGTATCACGAGGATGGAACTGGGTGTAAATCGAATGAAACAATGGATGAATTCTCCTTTTTACTGTCCTCAATGCCGCTTATCTGGCAGACACGTTATTAAGCGTCGATATGCTGCAGCACGAGTGTCTAATTATGTGTTAGTAAACCAGGTATATATATTAGACTTTTAATTTTTGTTCAGCCTTGTTTTTTGTTAAAAAAATCAGCTGCTCCTGGAGTTCTTTATTGGTGAAGGAGCGATTGATTTTTATTTTTTTATGAAATTTAGTATTTTTTTCAATTTTTTTATTCTGTTAATGCCGTTTTACCTGGAGTCTACTTGGCAGGGCTGGTTGATTATACCAGAAGTATAATCTGCGAATTTCAATTAATTTTCTTGAATTTTCATGAGAGCCTTCCTGGACAAGGTAATAAGGCTCCCATGCCATCCCCTAGGGTCTAACGATACATTTTGTCAAACCAACGAAGCCCTGAGTGACACGTGGCGGCGCGTGGCAATAAAATCGCCACGTCCCATTTTGGCAATTTTACCTTTTATTTAATCAGCCTTATTAGACTAACCCAAGGCGAATCGCTCTGTGCATTTCATTTAATTCAAGCCAAAGCCAACGGACCGCATTTCATCCCCCTGCAGTAAGTTATAAGGAAGATCTACTTATAATGAAGATATCATGCAATTCGTATCTTCTCAATGATAATCATCATCCTAATTTGACTATTATTAAAATATCTAACAGTCCTTTATTTTTTTCAGGTCTGTAAATGCTGAGTTGCGAAGGAAAAATTTTAATTAACCAGCCCTACCAGCAGCGAAAGACAAAGAGAGAGCAGGGATTGGAGAGAAAGAGAAATCTGGTGAAAATAGTTGCAGGGGTTGTGCGTATATAAATGTAGAAACCCCCGAAGCGTGGAATAGTACTCCAGGATGGCATCAAGTTCCATTGACGCATACACTAGCTCGCAAACAGATTCCCAGTTGAGTCGAATATATTGAAATAATCTCAGCAAATACGACAAGTTCGGTTATGAAATTTGCCGAAGGGCTTGTGAGCTCTCTCTCTGCTTTCGTGCACCCTCTAGAGCTTCATGGTATCTCACTCCGCCGAGGATCCAGCCACCCGTCCATCCGTACGGCCCTGTACCCCCTTAACCACCCACCCAACCGCCACGACCTGCTTGAAACGATATTTGCTCAAAATCGGTTCAATAGCAACTTGGGTATTCGCCTATTCCTCTTATATGTTCTCGTACTCCGACCAGTAGATGCTGCTGCTGGTACTGCGATCGCGACTCCCTATCCTCCGCGTCGTCAACCCCCTTCTGTGCTCACCAAAAACTCCCGCTGTATACCTTAGGCAGTCAGCCTGCGAATCAGCCTACTTGTGTTCCCGTATACTCTCTCTTTATTTCTCTATCGCCCTCTCTGTCCTCTTTTGCTCTGGTTGAGAACCCTAATACAACCCTTGGAGAATCGAATCGTCATCGCCCGCAATCCATTCCTCCCGCCTCTCTCTCTGAGTCAAACTTTACTATTGAGTAATTACTGGCTCTTCGTCAAGAGTATAGTACTATGCTTGTATGTATCAAATAGCATTTATCCTTACGAGATTGACGGTTAGGGGTAGCTCTGAGAATTTTTGATCAGAAAATTTCTTTATGCGTTTTTTTTTTACTGTGTTTTATGGGCCAGTATTTAGTATTACGAGGCACTGACTCTAAGATCACTGTTTTTCGTGGGCATTTATCTTAGGGGTAGTTATCAGTTTAGTAGTTACTTTAATCGCCTACTTGCCACGGAGTGATTGGTCGGTAGTTTAAGAGAGAAGCGAAGGGATGCATGAGTCGAGAATGCGAAGGTTTTCGTGCAGAATCGAAACCTTTGATACACAGGGTGGTACAATTAAACGCTAAACTACCCCTCGAGGGCAGGCGCACCCCTAATGCGCTCTTTATGGCGACTTAATGCCCCTAATATTGCATGCGACCCTTGTTTATACCAGTTCAGCGCTTCCCATTTTCATCCCCCGTTTATTCCTGCTTACCTAGACACACGTAGCTTATCCTTTGCATTTTCAATTGATACTTGTAAACCTTCGGCATGACCAGAAAGATCCAAACCACGTAATATACTTTAAGAACAAAAAAAGCAACCCTTAAATCATCACTGTTCAGTGTGTAAAAGCGTATTACACATTTAAAATCTACAAACGTCAAAATCCTCCCTTAATACTTCAATTTTCATTATCCAGCCTCCTCACTCTGCATTATGATTAAATCATATTATTATTTTGTTTGATAACATTTAATCGACAAATTCATTCAATTCTTCCAGGAACGTACAAAAGGCCTATGTATACTTGACTGGTGACCCATGACACAATAAATAGGGTGAGAACCCCTGGGATTGGGAGCATGGGAAAAGTTGATGTTGTGTTTGTACTAGAGATCTACCAGGCGAATAATGTAATGCAGACAGCTCTATTGAAACGTATCTAATATATCTGTCACCGTATCGCAGTCTTTATTTGGTCAAGCCTAAGGCAAAGACTTGATTAAATTATCGAATGGAGCATTAACACCAGCAAGAGTAACGTATTTTTCTCAATCAATACAATATACAGAAAGTGCAATAAGGTAGTAAAGTAATTTTTCTTTAATCACATTTTTAATTCAACTTTCAGGGTATCTACATTAGAAATCTATTAGAGACTCTGAAACGCTTTTGACCAAGATCTCGAAATCTTTTCTTTACCCCCAACCCCGTCTATGAGGAACGAGTGCCCCGCACTTTCGACACTTGTCGGTAAAACTTCAACGGTCTTTACTGCGATTTCACTCAAGAGGGTCTCATTTCTCGTTAAGCCGCGGACAATGCAGCAAATGAACCGAATTTGCAAAACTCTGAATCCCACTGGCGCGTCTTTCAATGGTCTTAGTGGCCGCGGTACCTAGGCGTTAGAACTAACACCATTCAAGGTGTCAAGATGAAGAGGTTGAGACCTCAGCAGGTACTCGAAAGATCCCCGAGGAGTTCATTATGAATACCTGGACGGCGATGCTATTTGTGGACATATTTTTTTCTACTTTTTTCTTTAAAAGTATCTCCTTATACTTACTGTAATACAGACTGGCATTAGAAACCGATAGAAAATATAGGTAATAGGTACGAGTTAAGATAAGTTATAGATACTGTGAAAGAATTTTTTTTCGTTTCTTTTCAATGTTTTTATTTTTACCTACATGGAAAACGTTAGATGAGGGATGAGAATGAGAGATAGGAGGGTGAAAAAGAATTTTACAAAGAAATTATATGATTTTTTGATTCTTTGGTTTCGTGTCACCCTGTGATTTACTTATTTAGGGTTGGTAATTTTTTAAAATGTTTTCTTATAATAAAAGTCAATTACTATTTGGTATACGGGGTATAGTACACTGACGTCATAGTACAAGTATAGCTACAAGAATACAGGGCCATCTGTGAATTTTTATCGACAATGATTTCAGCCGATGAGCCTGACTGGTCTATTGTACATGAATTCAACCCCCTCTCATAGGGGTGGAAAAACGCTTTCAAATGATTCGGTAACGATTTAAATTGTCCTGACAATCCTCAATCCCTTCTGTCATACGAGTGGATCTTTACGCTAGTCAAATATCTCATTACGTCATATCAATAGATTATATATGAAGGATTATCAGGTATCAAAAAAAAATACAATTGATAATCTTACCAATCACTCCGTTAAATTATCAATCGATTGTCCCCCGCGGTGCCTGACAAGATAAAAATTCAAAAAATAAATATTTTCCAATACTTCCCAATGTCTGTCATCATTTCCTTTTCATATCAGCTGAAATGGATTGAAAAAAAAAAAAATATCAAAAAAAAGTAAACCGGGATAAAAGATATAAAATCATCGAGACCAGTGGAAAAAGTGCATACGAGAATTTAGCTTACTGTAAACCAAGATAAAGTAAACTAGGTGTGACCGGGGATAAAAAATGTTATTTTTTTTTCCAAAATTTCACCGTCGTCTCCATCACTATGTATGCTATTTTTTTTATATCCGCATATAACGCAAAAAACTGTATTATTGTCCACGAAGCGTTCTCTCGCTCGCGACTTTATGGGATTTTTGCTTTTAATCCAATCTATTGACAATTTGACGGGCGAAAAATTCGTCGCCATTTTTGCCGCCGCCCCGCACAGCATAAAGCTATTAAAATTCATAACCTCGGACACACACTGCGAGGGGTTAAAACGTAGAGTTTATACAAGGGTCGGGGGGAATTTCAAATGAACTAACCGAATTTGCGGAACCGTGCGCGAGCTCAAAAACAAGAGACGGCCATGCCTGCGGCTGGATTTTGAATATGCATTGCGTCCTGGTGCACGTATAAACGCTCTGTTTCCAATAATAGACAATAGAGTGGACCACATTAGATTATAGCGACCTCTTTGGCAGTGAGAACAACGGCGTAATCTTCCGCTGCAAAAATTGATGAAACAAAGGTGGACGAAAAAGAAAAACCTTCAAATTCCCATTTTCACAAGATCACACATTATTTGTTTCGACCTATTGGACGTGCTTGGGAATCTTTTTTTTTCTTTACCGTGACTGTAGAAATGAAAAAAAAGAGAATTTAATCACTAATTGATATCCACTTTATAGGCTATTTCCTATGGAAATACACGAGAATCGAGCACCTCTTTAGGAACTGTAGTTTTGTATGGCTGCTGATGGCTGCGGCCAATCGAGGTGTTCAATGGAAAATGATCAAATATTTACGGACGAACGATCTGATAGTGATACACACATATAGGTATAGTCTGTACATCGTAGATACTTCTATAGGTATACCTGGGGGAGAAGGATTGTATGCTTTTTTTATTTTTTATAACAGAGCCAAATGAGTTTCCTCGCGCTAATGAGGTCTCGTAGGTTTCCATTTTTTAAATATTATTTTCTATGGCCAGTTTGCTTTGGACGATTTATAGATTCCAGCGATAAGGTCGTACGGGTCAATTAATGCGGCACTGGTGAAATCATTAATCATTGACTTAATGAAATTGTAATCAGGCTGCTCGGTATCGGTAGGCTGGTTTTGTTGTGTTCTATGGATCAATATTAATTTTTAAAAACATTTTAAGAACTTTAAGGAGGCAAATACTTCGGATTGAAATTTAAAAGAAAATTTTACATAATTTTGTGGGGTGAATCTTAAGGGTGTTTCTTTTCATTGATACGCAAAGCAGTGGGGGTTGATTATTTGTTTGCTACTGATAATATTTACCTGAATTATTCGATGGGCATGGATAATCTTATACCCTGGCACGCCCTATGAAATTTTTATAAATCATAAGGTTACCACGTTAGTAGGGTAGTTTATCGGTATTACTATTGCTGAGAGTGGTGCAATAAGTTTTTATCCCCGATGGTAAGTTAACATCGATTTTTACCGACAGAGTAGAGTAGACGTTACCATAGTTTCGTTAACGTCTGTTATAGGGCAGCACCTACCCCTGTAAGAAGGGTAACAACTACATCATACCCTAAGCAATATAATTGATCGTTCGAATTTGTATCGATCAATTTTACGATAAACATGAAACAATAGTGAAAATCAATTTCTGTAGGAAATAATTAAATGTCATCCTTTGTAACTTTACTACCATTACTAGCAAGCGGTTAGAGCGTTATAAAAGTAACCCGTACATAAAGACCTTCTGATAATATAATTTGTCACCCACTTGATTTCCCGATTTGCCCTATCGTTCTCGACAGTGCACTGTTATAATTACGAAGTAGCAATCAATTAGTACACCAATCATGCGTTGATTAAGGGGTCGATTGGAACGTAATGGGGCTGTTGGTGGTCAACGATAATTAACGCTCGCGGAATACCTCTCATTGCGTACCGTGTAAAATCAAATACCGACTATCTACGTGCCTACAGGAAACGAAATATCGAACGTGTGGCGACACGACCATCCTCATGGCGAATATACAAAACAAACCGACAGCGTCGATGAAATTGCATATTTTCTCCCAAAAAAAAAAGATTGACCGAAAATACAAAGTAAATAGGTAACTATTTAATAATAATTCATAAGAAATAACATGGTACCCATATTAGTATCCACATATGAAATATATATACGTATATTTTCTAAGCATAGAGTAATTCGAGTAATTACAAATGCTAATTACGGCTAATTTTGGTCAAACGTAAAATGGTATATACAAATATTATTAATTAAATTATTAATAAATCAACTCTTACCGTGATATACATTTCATATAAGATGCTTGCAACTCTTGAATAATTAATAACAAATTAAAGTCTGACGATTGTCACGCGTATCATTAGATTTATGAAGTTGAAACAGAAATTCATGGTGTGTAACATTTTTTGAGATGAGACGTAAAGCGCGAATGAGATAATTAGCCAGCGACGATGTCGGCGTATTACATTAGTTAAGAAAAATGAATTTTTATCCCAACGTATTTTCACGTTAGTGGTAACCGCGACTTTCATTTAAGTTAGCTAGTGGTAGCCAAACTACCTGATAACTTAGTGGAGGCTAGCTTTTACATATATATATATATTTATCCAACGAAACCCTCCACCAACCCCGGTCACGTACCTATCTACGTAGCTACCAACCTTCCTACCCACCTACCTCCTAGCCACTTTGTTTCCCTTATTTTTAGCCGACGGGGTGAAAATGAAAGGCACGATTATTTTAATGAGAATCCAGCTCGTTTGTGGCGCCATCTCTGTACCGCTCTGGCTGACTCGTCTAATGAACACCGAGCAAATATTATTTCTGCTTATTTACTCGCCAACTTAGTATGACTTTGGCTTTAATTAATAATGCTAAGCAACCTCCGACAGTTTTTCAGTCGTGATTATGGCCTTACGTGGTTAGTCAAGTGTTCCCGGTGATAGGCACAATGGAAATTTATCGTAAGATTACGATCTTGAATCGAAAGAGTCATCGGTCTGATACTTCGTCGTCTTAGGAGCGTTGAAAAAGAGGAAGTAACGTTGAAGAAAGAATCATTGGAAGGATAGACATCGATGATGGACGTTTTGATAAGATCTAGTAAAGATCATTCTCAATATTTCTGTAAATAGGTTATTACACATTGACGTATTTTTCAATCACGAGGAAATTGAAGTTTTCACTTTGGATTCAATAGGTTACGTGGATTTTTATTCTACACAGAAGTTCACGATCCGATTTGCCGTTATTTTATTGTTTTCTTTACGGAATGTTCCTTTTTTTAGGTTACCCTTCTTATTTGACTCTTGTGGATTCTTAGCTCTGTTCCAAGCAATAAGGTTAGGTTGGTCGAGCATTAGGCAATATTAGACAGACGACGTTCAACCCCAAACCAGAAGCAGGGTAAGTCTCACTCCCTTTACCTGTTCCTAAACAAATTTAATAAACCCACGATTTCCGTGCCAATTTCAACCCTTGGGAAGACGCCCGTGCCGTTTACTTTCCTCGGCCGAGTATCGGTTCGTTTCGCTGTCTTCCTCGTTCCCCTGCGCCGTCATCGTCATCCCCTTAGAGTTGAATTGAACGAGCTTTCCTGGGATAAATTTATCTGCCACTGTAAGGGCAGTTTTATTTAACAGTCAAACCAGCAGCTTCTCAAAAGGATCAGAGGGGTGAGTCGAAAAAAATTAAATCCATTTTAAGAGTTCTGCACGAGGAAATGATTACGTGCAGTCAGGTGATAATTAACCCTTTCTTACAGCTCACTACTCAAAAGGTGTTTTTACTCAGTTTTTCCTCGCGGACAACTGTATTACTCTGGCCAACACTTTTCCCTAGGTGTATTAGTCTTTGGAGTTAGGGAGTACGCATGGACTTGAATTTCCAGGCTCGCTCGCATGGTTAACTTCGGCAAACAGAAATTACCATTTTATTGGGTGAGTTCTAGCGCCCTCTTGCACCCTCTTACGCCAGACCCTACCTTCCCTTCTTGTCCTCTCATCCTCATCCTCGTATTCTCCACTTGCGCACTTCAACTGCAAACCCCTAACGCGTCCATTGGAATACCTAATGGTTTGGGATCATTTGGAATCCATTGTTCCATCAAGTTTTACTCTTTCAACATTTTTTTTCTCAGCTAATCCTGTCAATTTTTTTATGCATTGCCTTATCGGTCGCGTTAGCGAGAAAATTATTTAACTCGACGCCATTGTCAGTTACGTGTCACGTGGTGCAATGTAATATGGCGGGTAACAATGGCGGCTCTCTATTCGATTAAACCGTTGCAGTTTAAATTGAATTTCTTGAATTTTCTCAAGCTCCGTTGTGGCAGTATTGGATTTCGTTGCTGATTCAGACGTCTAGTAATTTTCCATAGCGTCGCGACGGGAGACGCACGTCAAATTATTTGTAGAGTCGCGTCTCTTGGACGTCGGATTATTTGATGGAATTGTTGGGGGGGGGGGAAAGTTGACGTGACTTTCTTGGATGGATGGGGAAAAAAAAGAAAAAAGAATACAGTACTACCGGACCAATATATATTGAACGGTTGTTTTGAGGCTTCCTGGATTTTAATTAAGAGAGTAAAGGAAACCGAATAATCAGATGCCTGACTCCTCCTGGAGTTGACGCTTGACGAAATTAATTAAAGCTTAATTAAAACGGCTCTTTGAAATGCTAATTCTTTAACAAACTTGCGCGCCATAATACGCCTGAATTTTTAAATTCAAGGGAGCCTAGAACGGACGCTCAAACCTTTCACGGCGTTTGTCATTTTTTACTCCTAATTCTTATCATATTGAAAATTTATAAAATTTTTTGTATCTCTTTTTTTTGTCTTTGCAGAATGCTGACGACGCGCCTATCAAGATCGCAATTTCACGTCAGAAGTGTAGATCCTGTATTTGCTGAGGGATATGAAAAAGGGCGGGAAAAAGGAATCAATTTGAATATACGTAATACGTAGATCAAAAGAGGAGCAGTACGTTTAAATATGTACATCAAATTTTATTATTATCACGAGCAGATAATTATATACAAATAGATATTCAATGTAATTTATCCATTTCTCTACGTTGTCTCATGATATCATTGATTCGTAATTCCATAATCGGCACGATACGTACATTTTTGAAAAATCATCACGAATCATTGATTCAAAACGAATCTTAATTGAACTTTCAATTTTAACGAAATTACATTCTTCGTTTTGTTCTCTAAGCATCACGACTCGTAGATTGCGATTCATTACGTCTTAATATCCACATTCTCTTTCTTGTCTCTTAGCGTATTAATACTGCAGTACATCATTTTATATCAAAGGGACTGTTTTCTAGGTTATACTAACAAAATTGCCTAGTCTCTAAAACGTCCAATCGGCAGAGCGTTTAGGACTGATGGAATTTATTGATATTATGTCATATATATATATATATATATATATATATATATAATATAATTACAATAACGATTGGTGATATTATTTATCAGTGAAATCTCCAAATTTCTCGCGCAGAAGACACGTTTCGCTTTTATTTTTGTATTCCCTGTTCCTCGTAGAACAAAGGAAATATAATATCTACTGATCTTTCAAATTCCGTCATTCCGTTAGTTTCTACATATAAATTTATACGTTATATCTCTACGTTATATAATTAATGGATCAGTGAACAATATTACTATATTATATTACGTTATATTTACACATCCACACGTGATTGTCTCAGACATTCAGCCAAGTTAACTAATGAGAATGCCATGTATCGGTCATATTTGACATTGTTCCTTATATTGACTTCTATAATCCTGAAGGATACGTCCCTCTAGTCCGAGACACTTATTTCTTTTGTTATTTATTTAATTTCCAAATTTGTTGTCCTTAGTATCGATCCTCTTGCCTCTATCGTGTGATCCATTGATAATGTTCTTGCTGTCTCTACTTTTTCAAACTAGCAATTCCCATAGTCGCTTTATACGAATATCAAAATGGAGGGTCGCATTTTTCAAGAATATTCAAATTCAATTTTCTTACTGCGCATACCGATTTGCTCGAAACCACTAGGAATTTCATTTACAATGGATTCTCTTTTTATTCGACTTTCGCGTCTCCACGGCGGCTCTTTACTTCTGTTTATTGCACTTTGGCAAATATTCATGGCCGCCAGTTTGAATCCAGTTGGTTGAATATGGGAGTCTGATTTGTCCACACGAAAATAAGTCGACCTCGAACATCGAAATTGGATTTTGGAAGTCAAATCTCGTGGAGGGGGGGGGAGGGGGGTGGATCCTCCTATTCACTTTTTCTTACTTTTTGGAAATCCAATAATTTTTTTCAAAAACCTTTACACGTCTGTCTACTTTTATCTAGGATTATCGAACATCGCAGACTCTGATTTTCAGTGTACAGTATGTTCAAACCTGAATCAGAAATAATCTAGAAATTGGATTCTATCCTTAGAAGCAATCAACTTCAGACCATCTGCAGACCCTTGGTGATGTTCTCGACGTGTTCCTTAGCTCGAAGTCTTAAGGCTTGGATACTGGAGGTACGAGGATCGTGTCCTGGTGGACTAGGTGGCGGATGAACGTGCCCGTTACCGGGTATACTGGCAATTCCACTACTGAGGGAACCCACTGCTAAAATGAAAAAAAAAGTATATGCATATAAATCTTTGTTATAAGAATATTTATCGTGTGTTTTTTAATATTATTATTTCTTTAAATTACTATTTTATATTTTACTTCTAGCACACCAGGAGTTTACGTTCAACGGAAATTTCCTAAAAATCTAAAAAATTCTATGCCATGCAGGATCATTGACAACGTAATGAGAAATAGATTTTTCCTTCGTCTTACCTTGAACGGCGTTACTGACAGTGGTAACGTTTGGCGGCGACGGCAATCGTCTTGGTGACGTCAAATAACTCGGATATCCTGTATGGGGTGCAGCCAGGAAGCCAGGAAGAGCACTGAGAAGACCTGGTGGCGCCAGCCAAGGATCACCTGGTAGACCTAGTGCGGGTCCTCCTACGTTTCTGTAATTTTAAAAGAAATATTTTCCAGTATGGAAAAATAACAAGAGCAACAGGTACGAAAGCAAGTTAATAAGCGAAGGCACACTGTAAAACTTAATTATACTAACAAAATTTGTACCACATTTGTAAACTAAAAGCCGTCTCAATACTTTCTATATAATCGACGTATTGCGTTACTGTCGTAATTACAATTTTTTCAATTAGTGCCATTAATTACACACCTCATACTAGCAGCATGATGATATTCGCTCAAGCCAAGTCTGGCAGCCTCCATTTTCTCCTGTCTCCGCCATTTCGCCCGTCTATTTTGAAACCAGACCTGTAACAGAAAGAACGACAAAAAAAATTAAACAAAACAAAGAAAACAGTAAATAAGTTGGAATGAAAAAAATTGATTCGCTTAGTCAAACAAAACTAAATTCTCTGAAGTCATACGGGTCTACCGTTTCTTCCATTACGTACAATATATTTCTATACCATAATTCATTTGATTCGTTGTTAATGATATTCGTATATTTGTTAAATAAGAAAAAAAAAGGGAAGTGAAAGTCACCGAAGTACATTGACCAAAATGTGTTCACAAAGGTTCATTCATCTATACTGGTAAACTGACTGAGTAAATACGTAAAGTGCTAACATATATGAGCAAACAAAATCGAACAACAAAACGGAGGTTAATTTGCCTTTAAAGTTCCACTAAATAAATAGCTAAAAGAAATTCACGAGTAGTACATATACAATTATCCAATGTTCTTGTTAGACCAGAGTTAATATATACCTGGTTTCCCTTTCTTTTTTCTCATTGTTACCAGAATTCTTCAAGAGGAATCTCTATCCCATTTTGAGACATTAACTAGACCGAATGCTGAGGTAATAGCAGCTTAAAAGCGAACAAGCAATTCATTTTATCCTAATACGCAGTTAACCTATCTTCCAGGTGAAATCTCGTTCGCCAGACTAATTACTACTCTCAACTGGAAGAACATTGAGCATCGACCACCCGACGGTCAGTGGCGTCTCGAACATTCTGTGTAACCCAACAGAGAAAACTTCGATTAGGTGCAAAACTATTTGGTATTACCAGAAGTGGATGTCACTTTTAAGAAACAAGAATAAAGACGCTTCTTATGAGAGGTGCGATGTTACACTGTTATAATTTGAAAATACGTTGGCAGCGTTTAATCTGAATATTGTAAATAAAATGAAGAAAAAACCAATAAATTCCGTGACACAGTTGTATGTTTCAGTGCAGCTTAGTTACACTCTTCAGTGTCGTTCTTGGAAAGTGAGAAAAGTAGCTCGGGGCAAAATGTCTGGGCGGAGCGGTCCACCCCTAAACTAGCTGGTAAGAAAGGCAGGGGACTTTGGTCCACCCTTCTTCGGCATCAAGAGGGTAACAAGCTCGAGGGCGAAATCGAAAGTGAGTGGATGGCTCCGTGGAAGAGGGCTGAGAAAGGGAGTTAGAGTAAGACAGGTATACAAGAGGGAGTCGGCCATGTTGATTTCTTTATTATAACATGGCTGCTGTTGGCAGGCTGCCAAGTCTGTTGCGTTAAAAGCCGATGGCTATCGAGTGCTTGGGCTTATGAATAATTCAACGACGACTCGGTACGTACAGCGGACAGGGATACGATTTCTTGCGTGTACTTTTACTTACGTGCATATTAGGCAGACAAGTAATTTACTTCTGGTTTGCTTCTAGCTTCTGTATTGGTCTTATACAACCTGCGCCATCTGCCGGATAATGCGGAGACTGGGAGAACTGAATTGTTTTACAAGAAAATAGTATATACTGAGGTGTGAGGTTATATATATATGCACTAAATTAAATAAGCTCTGGAAGGATGCTCGAAGCTTACTATACGCTTGTGATATCCTTTTAAAATATCTGAGTGTTTATAAATGACTGGTAAATTGAAACGTTTTTGCGTTGCCATTAGAAAGACATTCCAAGCTCATCAGGTCGATATTCCGTTTATTATGAAGAGAAGCAATTTTCTTTCCTCGAGCGCGGATGAGAAGAGGCTACGGACAAGATGCCATGTTGAAATGATGGGAAAATAAGCGAATTTACCGTCGCCCTCTCTTGTATAATCTCGTAGGGGAGGGAGAGGGCGGAGATTCAATGAGGAAAAAGAGGGAAAGAGAGAGAGATTGTAGATCAGTGAGAACGTAAGAAAAAGATAGAAGGAGACGAAACAGGCTTCGAAGGGAAATAAAACATGGCTCGGGGGTGGTCTTGCTCTTCGCGGAAATATAAAGAACACGGATAACGCGACTTAACCTTTTTATCTTGTAAATTTATTAGAGGAGGTACTTCCTCGACACTGCTAGGCAATGATATTGCCAGGTAAACTCGTTTTGTGACTTAAATACAGGAAAATTGAAATAAAATGGAAGTAATTTCAAGATTAAAATTAGACTGTCGTACCGGGCTGATATATTTTTGCCAGCTTCTACTTGTTATTATTATTATTCTCTTGTTATTGTTATTTTTTAAAGAAATTGCCAAAGATCCTCCTTTTACCGTTAACACACTAATTCAATATCTTACAGTTTCCCTGGCGTCTCTTTAAATTTCTCCGTAACGTCCGTTTTAAAATCATCACAGCAGCGCCACTGCGGACAGCGGCAAATGCTCGAAACGCAGGGCGACGTAAAATAACGGCTGCGCGATATCGCAATGAAAATCAGTTTTGCCAGATTTTCTTCGATTCTCATGGAAGAGCGGTCGCTTTTATGAGAACGGCCCTGTAGGTCCTCGAATTTGGATTAGCGCCGGTAAAAGGTATTCGTAGCGTTTATGCCAGAGTGCATACATTGTACGCCATAGCATTAACAGATTTTCCCATTGTTCGACGCGGTGCCCGTCCTCAAAAGAGTTGCATGCGCCACACTCGAAAAGTGTCACAACGCATCTCACGCTTGACCGTTTATCCTCTCTCTTTCATTCTCTTTCTCTTTTTCACTCTCGATCGCACACTTGTCTCCGTCTCTCTTACTTCAACTTTTTTTTAACATCTAATAGACTAGAGATCCATTATGTTGTCGCAAGATTCCTGTGAGTTTCTTCAACGACTTTTGACCTGTGTGTAACAGTGAATTATCGTTTACTTAAAATATCCAAATGTTTTTTTGATTTAAATGATTGTTATTTACGACTTTCTTTTCTCGTCTACAAATACTATTATTTCTTTTTTTCACTGTTTCTAGTAAAACAGTATACTTTTGACAAATCATATGGTTTATGGCCTTGAGTTTATTTCTTCT
Organism: Trachelus iudaicus; assembly: GCA_030142595.1. Taxonomy (NCBI): domain Eukaryota; kingdom Metazoa; phylum Arthropoda; class Insecta; order Hymenoptera; family Cephidae; genus Trachelus; species Trachelus iudaicus. The sequence goes on along the minus strand of JARQTH010000297.1, from coordinate 887,549 downwards.
TTTCAAGACGCCTTCGAGATGTCTTTCTAATGTCTGTACTATTTAGGGACGTGCAGCCAATAGAGCATCGATTGACTGTCGGCCGCACGCCAGTTGTACGAGGACACTGTTGCCTTTGGGTATATTACAAGTCGATTAAAGACCTATCGCTAGTACTAGAGGGGTATTTTGAAATAAGCCTAGATTCCGGCCCGGGAACGACGCTCGAGGTATGCCTAGAGAAGGGTGATGTTTAGAGAGGGTTGGAGTCTATTATTCACCGCGCTTTTTATACCCCCTGTCAAACTGTCGGCTAAATTCAATCCTATGCAGCGTCTCTCATCTTCTTTACCGTTAAAAAAATTCAGTACGCGAAATTAATGATAAAAAATTAGTTGGCTATCAATGCGTCTAAAATTATTATCAGCAATTGACGTTGTTTGTAGTTCTAAATAAAAGTAAACAAAAGTAGATAGAATAAGCAATGAATTTTTATGATACAAAAAAAATAGCAATTGTCATTGCATTCCATTTTTTGGCATTGAAAGATTAACACTGCTTTTTTATAAATACTCTATTTAATTTTATTTGTGCATAATAATTTTTCATTCATAGGATTCCTTACGACGTTCGCCTAGTTGACAGAGATGAGCACCGCTGACAACCTTCTCCAATAAAGCCACCCCTGTCATTGCGTGTAATCACCCTTAAACACTCCAACGCCCCAGTCTAACCCTCGTTTCGCGATACAATACTAATGTGCTACAAATAACATCTCAAACACGATGCGATTTCATTCTTTACAATGCGCCTGACGCCAACGTGCCGAAAGCTCGTCCATTTGTCTCTGCGTTGAATTTTCAACCCCATCAAAGAAAGTAGTGAACGAAAAAAAAAGAGAAAAGATAGTACCGGTAGTGGTAAAAATAAAAAAAATATCTTTCTCACAGTATATCCTAAATTTCACGAAACATATTTGACATCAAACAGTTGGCAATGGTGGCCTCGGCCTCGCAATACCAACTACCCCCTTCGACCCTCTCGCAATCAGTTCGCCGAACGAAGCCAAGGCTTCCATCCTCGCGAATTCTCCGCAATGCGGTGGGGTCGTATAATGCGCCATCGAAACAACAGCCCCAGTTTTTGAACAAGGCACCGCGAATCAAACCCACGTAATTCGGCAAATTAGCCTTATGGCCTTCGTATATTTTGACACTGCCGTCCCATTGTCCTTCGAGCGCCGGTCTCTTTCTAGTCTCTTTCTAGCCTCTACCCTGTGCTTTATCTTGGATGGCGTCAGCCGAATGGACCAGGGCTTTGTTCCTCTTGCGCAATATGTTTGCTCCGGGAACATGGGTTGGTACTGTTTACCTCATCGACCTCATGCAGACGTTTATCTGAAAAATTATCACAGCATCATCTACCACCTAACGATCCATCTTCTTTCTTATAAGACAATCGTCGTAGGTACTCCGCGATACCTTCGACGAAATTATCATTCGGATAAGCGATCCCAGTTGTTCATGAAAAGACAAAAGATTTTTGCTCCTCCGGCATAAAAATTCGACAATGTAATAACTTTAATAACTCGTAATAAAGTCTGGTGGGGTCATATTAGTGTCAGGAGCACGCGTACGCGCACAAAGGGTGCCCGCCCTCGGCAAACACTGTGACTTTTGATGATTATTAACTTCACAGGGTGCTCTCTGTGTACATGGTAGGCCGTAGACAGTAATCCGTTGCCCCGAAGGCTTTCGCCCGTTCCGCTGCCCTGAGAACCAAATTAATAGTTAGTTCTGCAGGATATCGCGGATTCGGTATTCCCTTACACAATGGGCGGAGTTGCTGTATTTGACGTGTCTCGTTCTAGCGGCTAACTATATGTGTATATACATATATACACACAGTAGCTATTCTCGTTAGAGAATTTAACGGGGATGCCTCTTGGGTCGCCATTTTATTATCCAGAAACAGATCTTAGATCAGTGCGATAAAAATTTACTGCTATATCCAAGCAATGGCTAAATTTTTTTCTTCATACCTTTTTCAGGGTTCTGTTCTCGGCTATACGGGGAACAGTGGCGACGCCGAACGGAATTTTTCGGAAGACGACGATCGTCGTATCGAATCCTAGATCTAAGCGAAGCTCAAGACGGCCTCTTATACCTTCTGCTTTCTTAAAGTTTAGTGTTACTAATCCCTGCAGGATAGCGAGATGCTGTGCCTTGCTACCCCTCGACGAAATCTCAAACTCTGAAACGGATATATTTTCACGTAGTGACATTCATCCAGCGACACAGAGCTCACCGGCCCTGCCTTTGTAAGGGATCCCTCCACGGTTGCATTTTGCATCTATCATGGCGGGCATGCAGCGGCGAGAAATTCGATCTCTAAGAGAGTACGGCGTTTGCCATGGTAAAAAAAAGGGCCCTGAAATGGAACTGAATACGTTTGTACCTGGGCCCGACAATGGACCCCGTAATTCGATTACAAGGACCGCCAGCTAATTGCTAATTGCTGCTCTCAAATGGTACGCCGACAAAGCTTTCATAACATTATAAGGAATATCGAAACGTCATAGACCTTTATGGCTATATATACAGATTTCCTTATATATTAATATATATATATATATACTTAAGCATTATATAAAAGTATCGCCAACTTCTCACCCTAATCCAACCCGCCCTTTATCCATTTCGTGGGAAATCCCTTGCCAGCACTTATCTCATCCTCTTAATTGCATATCTTCAGATCTAATTTCATTTTCTTCACGACGACCAACCAGCATTATTTTTCTTTTTCAATCCCATAGGAATTCATCGTCCAGCAAAGTCAAGAAAGAATTAAGAAATTTTCTATGGGTTTCGCAGGCTTTCAATTCCATAAGAGTTCCAGGACGCCACCCTCGCCATTTAAGTGCTAATCTGCCAAACGAAGTGTTTTTGTGTTTGAGCACAACACTTCGTCTCAATGGTGAGTAAAACCGCCCTTGGGAAAGGGTTGCTGACATGATTGATGCTCGAAGGGAGCAGAGAAGGGTCTTCTGTTCTGAACCCTTTTTAGTCGTCCGCTAAACGGAGTACTTAATTGAGCCACAGACCTCAGAGCAACGGACAGCTAATTTTCCGGCGTATCTCACGTAGTTACACGAGTTCTTTCCAATCGAGCAACCATCATTTCTTGGCTACCGTAACTATACGTATAGTCATTAAAAACGACGTGTGGAGACGGATGAAAATAATTTTCCAAATACACATTGCAGATTCGATACATCAAATTTGGATAACAGTCAGATGAGACGAAGTAGTGTCAGAGGCTGATAAACCGACGGAGATCACGTGGGGGACAGGGGGTGGAGCTTCGCTTCTAATGGAGTTTCCAAATATTCGAGGTACCCTCGCTCAATTTCGAACAATTTGCATTTAGGGTGAAGTGCAATTAATAGAAGCAGGGTGTTGTCCCACGTTATTCCACGCCTATTAACACTATATACCGCAGAGTTTGGTCCATCCATAGGAGCAATATCTGGTTAGACAAGAAGGAATTATAATAATTTCTTACACAATTTATCCCACGATGCTTACAAGAAGATACCTCACGTTAACTTTGGCATGAATAATTTTCCAAAATTCAACTATAATAGGTAATAATCATTTCTGCTTAAATACATATATTACAATGTCCCTTAAGGATACGTCATATCCTTCTCTTTTCTCGCTTATATTTTCATCAACTATCCGCGATGATCCCGTCGCTCTGTTTCCTTTTAGCGCGCGTGGCAGATATCTCCGTTTTCCGCTTTATTTTTTTCATTCGCGGGACGCAGCAGGTGTCCGGGATCTCACGGTCTTTGCTGATTCTCGCACCCCGATCTCTGCCGCCATTCTCACCCCCTGGGGGAATTCGCGCCTAGCGAAGCCATTATCTTATTTTCCGCCTGAAAACATCGCACCCACAAGAAAAACGATCTTGCGAAAGGACGGACATTGCCTGGTGGTGAAAGGGGGCCAGGGGGTGGGGGGGGGGGTGAACGGTGGCAAAGAAGGGGGCCAGGATAGCGCGCGCGCGCCTCCTCTTACGTAATAACGTCTTCATCCGGAATCCCGGAGTTTTTCGTGATAGGGGATGCGAAGGGTGAACAAGAAGAAATGGAAAAGGAAACGGAAATATAGGAAGAATCCTAATTAAGTGGCACTTTTCTTCATCTTTTTGGGGTTAAAATTTTTTTTCGAATAACGAAAATATAATGAAAATTTAACGTTGTTTTTTTACAGCGAAAATTGATATGGCTGTCACCGAACGATATATGTAAATCAACCCCCTTTGGAGAAACCTCACAGAAATTTGTATGCTTGTAAATTGTATATCACATACTATTTATTTCTTACATGATCCCGCCTGAAGGTACATTAATTTGATTTATATCTTGGTATCAAACGACTTCGAATGAGCCTTGTGCAAAAATTCTCACCAAATCCTATCGGCCTAGTCCCTCATATGTTAGTATTATTACTGAGGGCAGTAAGCTTATGGTCCACGCATGGATGACCACGGGGACCTAAACTACATCCCTTGTACGTAGTTCAGATCCTCCAATACGTGTATATATATTATTTACTATTTTGTCTCCTGTTCACTCTCACGGAACATTTACTACCCTACATTCTTTTTTTTCCGACTACTAACTGCTGGGTTGTATGACAAAATTTGACCCCAGTCACTGATACTATACTTTCTTTTTTATAATGTACTCTAGATGATTCTGGTAAAAAATAGAACTACCCTTAGTTTTAAATGGCTTATTCACTACCAATTATCTGTGGGTGTGTATGCAGGTATACGAAATAGTCTGGATATTTTCGCCGGTCGCTATGGCTACCCCTGATGGCTGATGTGGATAGTGTGCGTGACTAATTTGACACCCCCATATACGTATAACTAGGCAGTCACCTGTAATTCGTGCCGGGCTCGTCGACAGTAACAGTCATGATTTAACTCCAATAAAACCGAATTAAACGCTCCAGTAAACAGTCCGTAAGCCGTCGTGACCCAGGACGCCAACCTAAGTTCTCTCATTCCTCTCGAACCGACTGTATAGACCAATGAGGCTTCACCTTTGAATAACGTATACACTAGAAAAGTCTAATTGCCGGTGCGCATAGCAATTCCGTTTCCGTTGGGCTGCGTTACCATGGAAACGTCACTGGTAAATAATATCAAACAATCTGAACTATTGGCGTCCCTGCCTAATTCGAAAAAGCGCGATACACCCTGCGTTAAGTATAACGAGCATAGAAAAAAAATTTGTAATATATTAGAAATTGTTAAACGATGGGTAATTTCGAATTTTTGTTCAAAGTTTTACTTTGTGCCGGGAGTGTTTCTTGCTCGTAACAGAATACTATGATGAAAATTTTGAACGTAGCTGTACCAGCTGCTATGAAATAATAGTATATACAGATATACGCTGCTTGTGTACCGAAGAGAATAATCGAGTTTATTAAAATGACAGAATTGATAATATCAGAAGGTAATATTACGAGATCCGAATGAAATCGTAATTGTGACATTTTAAAATGTATATTTATAGCTGCGAGAGTGGTAGCAGGGATTTAGGTAATCGAATTGGAGCTTTGTCCAATTGGCAATTGTCTGGGAAAGTGTATAGGAAAAAGAGTGGGGAAGAACTCATCTCCCGATTCCAAATTAGCTTGGGCTACCGCGAAAAATCAATCAAATCCTTTCTGTGACTGTTGTTGGATTTGTCGTTTTAATTTTCGACCGATAGCTGCGAGTGAAAATAATACGGATGACTGACTGTATCTACGGATTGTCAATAGAAATCTATGCTCCCCGATACACACCTAATACACGAGTAGAATTTATTGCTCTAACTAATAAACGAATACGAATGACAAAATTGTCCAAATAATAATTACCTTCCGATTATGATGACTCGTCGATGATACATAACCTCAAAGGCTAAGTAAAAAGTACGAAATATATTGCACAGAATTGTTTTCTAATTTGTTTTTTTTTCAGCTATCTCCTGCTTGCACTACGTCATCAAATGAAGAAGCATGAAAAACCAATTGACAGAAGAGTAAAGGAAAATGATATGGACTGAAGAAGAAGAAAAAAACGTCCAAAGAGAAATCGTCGTACTAACCGTCGTTTCGTACTTTTGAACGTGGGTATGCAGAATCGCGTGACCGGAGGTAATACGCGCCATGGCAATAGGCCTATAATATAATAGATCGCAGCGAGGTTTGCTTTCACCCTTGTAAAACAGAAAGGAAATAGCACTTAGCTTTATTTCAGGGCTGAATTACCATTATTGGTCTCTTACGCATTGATCGGTGTGAAAGGAAAAGAGCGACAAATAAGAGACTCCAAAATGGCTTTCATATTGTACAGGTCAATTGCTTCGAGTAACAAAGTGATATCGATCACAGTGTCTAATAATGTACATAATACCGAATCAAATCAGAATAATTGTTCGTGACGATAATGACAGGGTCGATATTAACCATGTGTGATCGACACCAGCCGATTACGAATACTAAGTGCATTTAGGTTAATCGTTATTGGCAGAAGACACATTTCTTTTTCACCTGCACAGAGTCACGATTGTACGAATTAATTATTATACGAAAGGGAAATACATATGAGAGAAAGAGTGAAAAAGTAGTGGATTGAATCTACTTTTTTTTAAATATTGAAAAGAAAAAAAAAGATTGGCAAATTTCAATCGCGGTATTCACTTTATAACGTTTCTTTTTTCCAGTGGCGCAATTGAGCCTGGTTCTCGATCAACCATCCTCGATGAATCGGGCAGACAGGATTGGCGCGTGTGACCAATTAAAAATGATGAAACCAGAAGCTCCCTTTTCGATCTGCCTCTCTGGTTTCCCACTCGCGCCATATCGAGCACGCTGTTCTTTTCTCTTACGTAATAGGCTTAGGGGATTAGAAATCCGGCATCAAATAAACGACCGTAAGGCTCGCTGAGAGGATGATAAAATTGAGGAAAAAAATTCCGCTATTAGTTCACGATCCACTTTAAAAATGTAATAAAGTATTAATATAATTAAATTATAAGCCTGAAGTTAGCGTAAGTGCAATTATGTGAGTTTGATTGATAGTAACGTTAGTGTGCACTTGACTAACGTATAAGGCGTCATCAAACATGGCGGCTGGAAAGCGTTTAGGGTTATGGGCTATGTTCAGTGATGGAATAAGTAAACCCTATATTGCTGTACGGGCGGTTAGCGACGTGGCTAATCGATGCGTCGTCGCATGCGACTGGTTCGTTTTATCGTTGTCACGCACATAATTAATTTAATTTAGTTTAATACGTCGACCAGCGTCAGCCAGCGATTGTCGTTACGATTGTTGGCACGAGAGCATTATGGGTTAACCTAGGCTCGAACTCTTCAGATCCTGCGGAAACTTTTTGGTCGTTGCTAAATTAACAGTTCGTCTATTTACAGCTAATTATATAGTAAGACCAAAATGTCTATAAGATTATTTCCTTCAAAACGGTAGTATCTAAATCGAAATTCTTTTTTTTCTTTTATTTTTATATATATATAGGGAGAAAGAGAGAGAGAGACGTAAATCTAACGTAGCATGTATGATGTCTGAACAAAATATTTTACATAATGGTTCCGTTCGACGTGTACCATGCGTCTCGTAAACCCATTGCCTCGGCACACGCATGTTGCGTCATCGAATGAGAAAGGAATAAAAAGAAAGAAAAAAAGGAGAATTTATGTGATAAGACGTGAACAGTTATTTCTAGACATTTAATAGACCAATGATATCCTGAGTAATCGTATCCGATGTCAGAATAACATTTGATTTGAAAGATGAGTCAACAGGCACTACGTGATCCAAAATAATAAGTATGTCATAAACATCACTGATAAGAATTTAAATGACGTACTCTTGTTATTTATATTCCTCGCGTTCTTAAAACTAACCGAAATATTAAGATTCCAAGTCTGACATAACGTTACGTCAAATTCAATAAACTCACTTGAACACGGACTTCCGGTAGATTCACCTTCATGGCTAATTCTTCGCGCGAGTAAACATCCGGATAATGTGACTTCTCGAAGGCTCTTTCAAGCTCGTGAAGTTGGTACGTTGTAAATGTTGTTCTATTTCGACGATGTTTCTTCTTGCCGCTACCACCGTTCATGTCATCGGAGCCACATCCGGTACCGAGTTCCTCGTCACTTCCGCCGCCTGTAGAATTACAGCTGTTTTCACCTGTAAATCAGACAGAGAATTCGTTACGTCACAATCAGGAAATAACCTTCGGAAAAAGAAAAATAGGAAAAATAAATTCACCAACAGACCAGTCAGACTCTACTTTACAGACACTACGAAATTGTTCTATGGCTTTCATCTACTTCACTGTCCTCGACAAGCCGTCAGTATAATCAGTCTCTCATTAACTGCATAATTAACCTTCTCGCATCGTAGCGCAGTGCATTAGATCGAATTGTGGGAGGTAATCGGGTAGCTCTATAGACAAGCTATATGCGGCAAAGGTATAACTAGCTCCAAAGCTTCCCTGGCTAACCAACAGCCTAATAACCTTGCCTTGGATGGTGATTGACGCGTCTGTGCTGGCTAATTATCAACAACAATCAATAATGCCAGTATAACAGCAACACTCCATACTCAAAGCCAAACCCAGGAGTCCACTGACTTGGGCAAGCCACTCTTGGTAATAATAAAAGAAGCTTTATCATACCAGGAAGAAAGTATAGACCAGCTAGCCGGAAAGGAAGGAAGGAAGAAAGACAAGAATCATCTAAAAGGAATAATCATACATCCGAGTGATTGACTTGTAAATTTCAGATGGGGAAGAAGACGTCTCACTATCAAGAGCCACTGGACAATTTCAATGGAAGTCAAATTTCATGGATGAACGAGCAGACAAAATAAAATTCATCAACGGATCCTTCTGAGGAACAACTACGTCACAAACCTCTGTATATGACTATTGTGGCGAGGAACATGAGACTTGGTAGGAATGGTCGGTCCTGAATATCTATATCTGTATCCTTGTAGATGGAACGAGAGAGAGAGAGAGAGAGAGAGAGAGAGAGAGAGAGAGAGAGAGAGAGAGAGAGAGAGAGAGAGAGAGAGAGAGAGAAGAACTGGCGTGTGAGAAGGTCGAGATGGTATCAGGATTGGTGCAAAGGGGTCCTAGTCAAGTCTAGCTACTTAAGAGATTGACACGAAAAGATAACGTAATGGACGGACGCTCCGTGGTACCACCGAGTCTCTCTTGGAGTTCTCTTGGCCACTGACTCTAATGGGCCAACACTGATCTTTGATAAATTTCTAAACGCGGCTGCAGCCTTTTGATTCCACCAAGGATTTAATCGAGTTAAGGGCTGAACGCGACAAGAGAATTTATATTAAACGGGCTTTGCTCCGTTGTGTCTTGAAGGAATTTATTTGTCTTTATCAACCGAGAGTGGTACTACTGAATGTCGTTCAGCATCTAATCCTATGGATCATACCATTTGCGTGTCGAGCCGTGAAGAAGGAATATACTAGGATGACAAATCTTTGGCGCCTTCTTAAGAATCTAGGGACTTTTTTGTTTCCCTCTAGAGATCGCGTGTTTGGAATGGGTCTGTTTTTTGTATTTTTGTGGGAAGAAAGTTATTTATGTTGTTTAGGTATACGCTTACGTTTATAAATAAAACTAGCTATTAGATGCAGCACGTGAACTGCCTATAAGAATGAGGGTAATTTATCTTAATCGATTCTTTGTATATTCTTGGACAAACTTCATAATCGGACTCGTAGGGTATTCCAGGCTGAGAATCTAGAGTGTTGCGCTATCTTAATTCATCGGTTTAGAGCAAGTTCATCTCTGGTATAGACAGTTCCTGGTAATCCTGATAATGCTCGGTGCACGTGTAAGCTGCAGTCGAAGACTCGTAGCGATAAGTGGTCCACGAGTAAAGAACACAGAGTGGTTTTATGATTAATTAAAAGGATAGAAAAAAATTAATATACGTATATATACAGGCTCAGAATCGCATCCATCAACTTCCCTTATGAATAGCTTTACGTAGGGTTAAGGGATGTAGTCTTATGATTTTTGAACTGTGAACTCCAACACGTCATAATCCCATCTCACTATACATAACGTATTCAATCTCGTGAATAGTCCTGGCAAATATCAAGCAGGATGGGTGGTTTGCAGTATAGCTAAAGGATTTGGGTATCAGGATATAGGAGGGGTCTACTAGAAGTTCGAGCTTGCCAGTTGGATTAAACTTGGCTGGCAGCTTATTAATTAAGGGCTCGTTAGATATTGGTAAATAAAAGTGAACTATCTAAAGTGTCCGGTGGGTCTTAGCATGGATAAAAATGATTTGAAAAAAATTTTAGGCAAAATTTAAGAAATTTCTCTCTTTTTTTTTTATCTCCTACCAATCAATGTCTCATAATATTCTTTGTCGTATCTTCGAAATACGTAACAGTGAAAATGTAATGGAATTTTTTTTACAGGCCCTCTTCCTATTTACACAAGCATAGCTCATTCTTGAGCGCAGCTGTCGATTCGAAATCTAATTTTCTTGAGTGGCGTGGGAGGACAAGACAAGATGGAGAGGCAAACGAGAGAAGATATAAAAAGAGAAGTGTGCCGTCACACAGAGAGCTTAGCTCGCCGACCAAAGAGGATTACAGAATTTGTCTTCTCTTGGATCCACCTCATCCTGCTGTTCCCTTGGACTATCCTCCTTTATCTTCTCTCTCTCTCTCTCTCTCTCTCTCTCTCTCTCTCTCTCTCTCTCCTTCGAGTAATACCCTCCAGTCACAGCCATCCCTCTCGCACTTACTGCCGTTCTTCCGACCCTCCCCCTCCCCTCTCACCCCCTCAAGTAATGGCCACTTTGCATCATACAAGTTTTCCCCCACAAAGTCCGCTTCTGCCACGGTCTAACTTAGCTTTCTGGTTTTAACGTTATTTTTATGGTATCACTGGAAAAAAATTATCTCTCTAATTTTTCCAACAACCCCGTTACACGCTGCATGCACCGATAGCGTCATAGGTTGAAGACAAAAAAAATGGATTAAAATACACGGATTCATTAAAAACACAGTTAATTACTTCTACTAAGGTCAGCCGATTACAATAAGACTAAGGCGTGTAAATTACTGTAGCCCAAGGCAGGCCGTTAGTTATTAAGCGTTAAGGAGCGAATATTAAGAGCAAAAAGTACGTCGAAAAGGCTCTTAACCTGTCATCGCAATCTTACAAGGATAAAGTTTCATTGTCGCGACGCGAAGATCCCTGCGGCCGCTATGTAAGCCTTGGGTCCGTGCAGAATCTTGATTTTTCATCTCGATCGAGTTTCATTGAATTGATCTTACCAATTGTTTATCGAAATAGTCTGTTGTTAAGAAAATTATTTTACTGCGCTTTTATACCTGTACCATATATATTGCTACTAGAATGCACATAACTAGGATCGCATTATGTAAAACTATATTTATTTAGATGTCAGTGCAAAACGCATGCGTCCCACGCGTAGACGGGATCGCATTATGTACATCAGGGTTTCGCGCTTATTATTTGCGGTTATTTGTTTACCTTCGCAATTTCGTCATGTACGCGTGGCAGGGTACGCTCATTATAATAGTAATCAGTGTTCCCGTGCCTCGTTATCGGTACTGGTTAATAATTTAATTGTTTGATGGCGTGCAGGGCTTATTGGTATATCTCTACTGACATCGCGCCCTGGCAATGTGTCGACTATGGCTTACATGAGAAACAGGCGCTGCCGTAGTGTTATACGAGTGTATCATTATATATACATATGGATTTCCATATTACAGATATACATAGATGCTTTTACGGATAATATATATATATATATATATATATATAAACATATATAAATCCGGAAAAGGAAGAGTAGGGGATCTGGCAAATTCCCGTTTTGAATTATCCGAGCGTCAATATTAATCACGATAATTAGAAGGCCGACTCTGCTAATCTGTATATGAATTACGCTATAATATCGTACACGTGTTTAGTATCACCCAGTATCTGCAGGTTTATTACTATACACAACATCCCTTAACGTGACCGGTTTCTTACGTTCGCCCTATTTATTTTCATTCCTCCCCCTCCCCCATCCTACCAACGAGACTTTCTGCACGCATATAACAGTTCCTATAGGCTCTTTCATTATTGATTAGCAAGTATATTTTCACTTTAAGCAGTAGAACGTGCTTGCAGGACTTTTCTTATCGTTGATCGTGTTTGATATATTGAAAAACTTGTATTACAAAAAAAAATTAATAATCCAATGAAATATTTATCATAACGATTTCGTTATACAAGCAAAGCGACGTGCGATTGGCTGTTTTATTGTTCAAGGCTGGAGCAGTTGTCCTGGACGCCGCTCGCGGCGACACTGTTGATAATATGAAATGAAAGGGGGACAAAAGATACACGAAGAGGATGGGAATAAAATAAAAAGGAAAAACCACTAGGATCAATAGAAAGTCACTAGTCGACTAATTCGAAAGGGCCTGTGTCACTCTTTCTCCCTATCCGTATCTGTCTATCCGTTTCTGTCTGCCATCATTCGACGGTGGCGCTTCGTGAGTGTGACTTATTGTCGAAAAGACAACGTATCCACAATAAATGGGTATGAAATTACAGGTAATTGCTTGTGCTCGTAGACCGGTGCTTGTGTCACGCGATCGAGGCACCCTGTGTCTACGTTATACGTGTATACGTGCGGTTGGTTATTTTGTGTCGGGTTGCATTTTCTACAGGGTGCTTCTATATATTTTTATATATAATATATATAGATATGTTATGCTTTTATTATTATTTTTGTAACGCGCATGAGATAACGCGACGCACGCGATATACACGGTATACAGGACTGGTTGCTTTAATTGTAGATATTTATTTATTCAAGATATCAAGATGGCGGGACTGCAAGGTGGATGCTGATGCAACTGAATCGAGAGAAGGAAAAACGGTCAAGATGGGATAGCGAATGTCGAAGAACGTTGGAAGCCGAAGGAGAAGAACTGGCCAGGGATAACAGAGCTGTTAGCTCTGTTTTAAGATTATGAATGCGAGGAAGAAAATAAAAGATATGCATAGAAGGGTGGGTAGGTGGTGGTGGGAGAGAGGAAGAAGGCGCGATCCATTAGTAGACACGTCAATTCAGCTCTTAAGAAGCGACCGGCTTAAAGCCGTTCCGATCTCTCTATCTTGTGTTGTTCCCTTTTTTTAATATATTTTTTTCTATTCTATTTTTCTTTATGCTTATTAGCGAGCTTGGCCTTTTACCTTTTATTCTCTCACCAACACTCCCCTTCGTTCTCGCTCCTCGTGCTCCCTATCATAATTAATGATAATTCGATTAGTCGAACAAGATTGGGTCTTGGTTAAGCATTTCGTGTCTTTTTACTCTTTTTTTTTAAATCTATCCATACTTGTTCTTTTTTTTCACTTCGATTTCTTTCGTTCCTCCGCGCCCTCTGTCTCTCTCGCGTTAGTTCTCCTTTTTAACACCGCGCTCTCTGTCCGACGCGTCATCCTCACGTTCCGTCGAGAATTTTTGGACGCTAATGAGAGACGCGGACAATTAGAAGGCAATTATAGGGCGTCTTTTATAGTTACGATAATCTGTCAATACAAAACGATCTGTCATGGATTAACGAGAGTCTGGACAATGGGAAGCTATGGACTGCGTGAGTTGGTCTGCTTTTTTTTTCTTCCACCGTTAATTTTAAATTGTCTTTCTTCTCTTGTTTATCATTAATTACTATCGTCTCGTTCGTCCTCGAGAAAAGTTTATTACACGCGCCCTAACAGTCTGCGGTATTTTCAATCTACGTGCAGAACCACCGAGTCTCCAACTGGAATTACAATGGGGGTTATGTCGCTGCTGGTACATACAGCCGGAGTGTACGTCAGGGTGAAAGCGACTGTGTTCTCCAGGGAGGGTGGAAATATACAGTGTAGTTAGAGGATCTAATGCGCTCGATAATGCCATTGGACAAAGTTGCCAATTACCAGCGTTCAAGGGAAGACGCGCTTAATAAATTGAAAAGCATCGCCGTTGCGTCGGATCTGGAACACGAGACTCGACATTTTATTGTCTTCTGCCGATTAAGTGAATTTAACCAATGGATTATTTGTGGTTGGCGAACAGATTTTTTTAAATGAATAATATTAAGGGTTTGTATATATACTATGTTTAGTTATGTTAATTTTTGTTCTCATTATTACTATTTTATTCATCGACCTCAGCCATTACTGAGAACCGAAAAAATTGTATTTTTATTAAATTTATTATAAGCAGCAAATTCATTCATTGTATATACGTTCACTGGTGTCGTGTACGGAATTGTTTTCTGCAGTGTCGTAGACGCGATTACCACAGTGTCCGGCACACGGCCGTTTTTCAGTTCCGACGACAAATTAGCGACGCTAACATGGTATACCGAGCTTGGAGATCCTGGCGATAATAACGATTTTCCAATTACACGGAAACCGTGCACGGTTAGTGTGCCCTGGTAGAATATAGGTATAGTTAACGATATAGGGTATATGGTAACGCCGGAGAGATACTCAATTTTCGAGCTTTGCGTTTTGATCTAATTATTCATAAAAACGAATTCTTATTTATGCAATCATAAAAAAAAGTCTTACTGACCAATATGATTTTTATAATTTATGAAAGGATTTCGCCTTCTTTATAGTAATTATTATTTTTTAATTGTATCGTTAGAATTAGAATTGATTTCATGTACGATTATTGTTACTCGTCAATCCGATCAGTCAATCTCGTTGCGCTAACAAGACGCAAGGGTGACTTAAGCCCTTTTGGGATTTAGGGAATGACTGTATATATACAGTAGGTAGTAAATATATCAGACGCCGAGTAGGACGACGCGTGCCGGGATTTTCACATACTCACGTACGTGTGCCGTCCGTCGGCTGACGTGTTGGATGTAGTTTTGGCATTTTTGCCTTTTATAGAATTTTGATATACATAGCTTTTATTGATATTTGTCGTTTTATTCGACAGCAGTATGTTCTACGAATAACGTTGTTATTTTCAATCGATTATGGTTAATTATGTAGCCCGTTATATATTATCTCTTTGCGATAAGGTAAAACCTTCAGAATTGCTAGTCCGTTTCACGTGTTGTTGATACGTTACTTTGATATCTCGTGCGAGTTTTTATACATTTATTTTTACTATCTTTGTACCGTATGCTTCATATGGGATATACTGCTCCACTCCGCGGCCCACATATGAGATCAAGTTAGCGATTCCTACGCCGGACACGTTAGCCTTTATCGAGGTATCGCGATGATATCATTAGATAGGTATTATGGTGGATTGTGAATATTGTATAAGAGCGTTAGATAATATGACAGGGTATGACCGGTAAATCTGTAAAAAAATTTAATTAATCGATTGCTATCAGTATCCGATATACGCTAATGTGTATCATTAATTATTTCAATGATAATGGGAACGACATAGATTGGCTAACGATTTCAATAGGGTTTTGAAATATAATTATTATAGGTAGTAGTCTGGGTTTCGTGTAACCTTGGTCGGATGCTATTTTGTAAATTTATGAAAAATTAGTAATTTACTATATTAATGTACCAGTATTCTCTTGGACGTCTCGTGCACCGTCTTCCATTTCTTGATGATTTCTTTTATTACTCGGTAGACCAAGAATGGCGTCTATGCTGTGTCTGGGTGTACTGCTCGCTGGTTTCGGTAGGATGATATCCTGACTGTTTTGCGATGCAGTTTCTACGAGCTGCTGCGAATCCATTGCTATACGGAAGCCAGTCTTCTCGTAGACGTAGTGTCGTCAATTAATCATTAATCACAGAATTGATTACGGGCGATGAAACGCGGCTGCCGCTTTTACGTGTATCCGGCTTATTTATCTCGAGGAGGTGCGACGATAAAAGAAAGGCGTAACAGAACACTAAAGTAGGCGTATGATTTGGTGTAAAAGAAAATCTATCCTTTTGGACGAAAATTATGAAAAATTTTGAGCTACCGAAAAGACCAAACTCAAGGTATCATTTTGAAATCGACGTATCGGGTACTCATTGAATTGCGTTACTCCAAGCGGACAGTTTTTTTTTCTTCCGTCTTATGTACCGGGTAATACAAAATTGTAACTTCAAACGAAAAATGCACACCTTTCACCACCTCGTTAGCTATTTTCGCTGATCACAGTGGCGATACTTTGATTTAAAACACACAGAGTTGAAATTGTGAGAAGAATTTGTGAAGTATTTTTTTTTTTCAAAGATTCTTCTTTCGTCCGGCGGGAATTTTCGATCTGGTAGTATATATCAAATTTTCTGATAACACGTTAACGTGATTAATACACAGAGATATTGTCAGCACTGTCCTATCGATAATGTACTTCCGGTTTTGTATAATGCCAGTTATCAGGTTCGCTCACTAATAAGTCAATTCAATGTTCACAGGTGATAACGATGCCGGGTCTTCTTCCACGAGGTGTCACAAGCGTGTCTTCACGAAGATTTTATATGGCGCAAGTAGTTGAAGGCGAATTTTTTATATGCGTTTGTTAGTCGGTTACGTGATCGCAGGCTACGTGGTTGCGTCTTCGCCTTCAGCGTGCGTCGTGCCAGCAAACACTAGCCGGTAGAAACGGTAGCTTTGGCTTTCGGAGCAGAACCAGCCGGTACTTCGTAGTGACGTGAGTAGGTTGTGCCGTAGTGGTGGAGGCGTGGCTACCGTTTAGCCAATAGGAAATTATGCTGGTAAAACGGGAACCAACGACCGTTCGAGTTGGCGAACATGGCGAGTCAGGGGTGCTCAATCGGCTGTTTACAGACCAGTTGAGCCCGTAGAATTTTATCTGTGGAGAAGCTTGGCTCCGGCTGGAGGGGTGGGGTTAATTCGAGGTCTCAAGGGTGGTCGAAGCCAAGTTTGCTGGGCGTTTAGGCTTTTGTGATAGAGCACGTTGGGGTGAGATCATCATGCCACATTGCCATCGGGTACCGCTTGATTCTTGCGGCGGATTCTGGCATCCCTTATAATTGACAGACAGTTGTTGACGTTCGGGAACTTTGCGTTTGATTTACCTGTAAAACAAGGTTTTTATATTTTATACACTGAGGTCTGTTTAAATAAATATTTTTGATGTCCATACGTACGCTTGAAAATGAATTTTTGGATGTTTTGTGCTATAGAATATTTTTTGTTGATTCCACATCGATATTGTGGATGGACATTTAGATTGATCTTTTTTTATTAGTTTTACATTTGATCTTGTTAATCGAATAATAATTACTGCTCAAATTATGCGTGGTTTGAGTAAGACTGATTGTTGAGCATTATTTGACATTTTTATTTTGCAAGGAAATACGCTCCTTCTTTCTGTCAATGTCTCCTAGTCCATTTCTTCTTTCATTTCGATTCTCTATTTCAAAAGGGAACGACTACGACAAAAAGCCCTATTTTCTCTGGATGTATCGTCGTAACCATTTGGCATTTTAGCCCAGGGGGAAGTGCACGCCCATAAACCTTAACCACAAAAGATATCCGCCGGTAACGACACAGTAGCCAGTCAAAATCGATCCCGACTAACGAGGCAAATTATACGTTTTGAATTTTATGGATGAATTTTTATCCGCTGCGCACAGTCTCCGTTTATTGTTATCCACGACAATTGCACCTAGAAACATTATACCAAGTATTAAGGGAAGAACAAAAAAATGTAAGAACGTTGAAGTAACGTATGGAAGCTTCGTATCGTAAAATAAAATCTCACCCTGACCGGGCTTACCTGATGCTCCATTTTCTTGAAACTAAAGATAATTTATGCGACGGTCCGATTCAGGATAGAAAATTATCCTAAAAATGAAAAAGGAAAAAGATCAGACGAGAAATGAGACTGCGAAAAACTAATGCCAACCAAGAAGCTACTTAAGCGCAGGTACGAAATAATACGCTAATCTAACCGGGACACGCCTAGGTAGATTCTTATCTCAACTAAATGGGATCCGGTTAAATGCAACTCGTGATCTGATTTGACGAAAACTTAAAAGCTTTTTTTTCGGCGGGACACGAGCCAGATTCGATGTTGAGATTTGAAGGAGAAAAAGGCCGTAACCAATTTCGTCGAATAAGCTACCTTATAAATAAGTATACTTTCTTTGATCGATTTTCATACCTATGAAGAATTTTAAAATAATGCTTTTTTATCTTCATATCCTTGTCTGACCGGCGATTATAATTTTTTCTAAAGCACTCAGATGCACTATTGCCTGATCCATTCATTCAGGATGACCCATCGAATTACAGGAGACTATAGTCATTCACTGTGGATGCTGCACTGATGTAACACAGTAGCCAATGGCTCCTTGACAATGGAATAACGTCCGTCCAGGGTCAACGTGGAAAAGAGCAGCACGCTCGAAATTCAAAACTGTTTGCAAATCTGACAAGAGTACAAAAAAGCCATTCAGCAGACGATCCAGCGAACAAGATGGTCGTGCCTTATTTTCCGGCAGCTGGGAGCACCTCTTCTATTTGAATGATCTCAGTAGATAAGTATAATTTCTGTGGTTCGTCCGCATTCACTGAATGAGAATCCGGCCCAATTTTTTTCTTCGCTCCCTGCGGGAGTAACATAGCTGTAGGTGCGAATGGAGAAACTTCACAAGAAGAATATAAGATTTTCAAGTATCCGTCATAGCGAACATATATCTATAGGATATTTCTAGAAAGAGACGTAGGTACAAACGGTTTAATCCTTGTTTACGGTGTCCCGTGATCTCTGGTGTATAGAGAGAGCAGCCACGGGTGGTGATTCGACATTGTTACCCCCATTGAAATCTCAGGTAATTCTTGACAAGTTTGGGGAAAACTCACAGCGTGTGGTCCCGCGTAGATTCGAGAGGACGTAGCGAGATTTCCGTCGCCTAATCCATTTGTTTCGTACGAGCCTAACCTGTCGCTTTCACGAAGAGGTTCATACTCCAGTAGACCCGTGCCAATTGAAGAGAAGTATTTAAGACCGATTTTGAATCCTCAATGAATCCCATTGGTCGCACCATACGTACGTACACTCCGGTTGAAGAATCTTTCCGATATCCAGCATACGGTTTACTTTGAGAGAAAAGAAAAAGAGAATAAAAATCTATTGATAATACCGGCAGCACCACGGTGAGATACCGTGTAAAGAAAATTCTTTTATATATCATCACTCAGGTAGCATCCGCAATGTGAGCATTTGCCAGAGAACCACTGAGTCTACACATCTACAGAGCAAATTACCTTTGCAGCCGACAGCAGAGAATCGCTCATCCCTATCGCACTCGTTGCACCAGGTGCACTATAGGTTATTCCACTTCCACGACCTCACTTTCTCCTATCTCTCTCTTTCTCTCTCAATTCCTTACTAGATTCCCATTCCACTACTCTTCCTCTCTCTTACACTCATGTAATCGTTCGTTCCATCCTCTCTCTCTCTCTCCCTCTCTCTCTCTCCCCCCCTCTCTCTCTCCCTCTCTCTCTCTCTCCTCGTATCACCATCTTCCTCTCATCCAGTAATCCTCCTTCTTGCACCTCTGGCACGGTACTCCAGCTTAATTAACTGTGTATACACTGCAGCCAACTCCTACCGTTGTCTTGCTCCTGCCAATTGGAACCTCAGCGCCGTCTCCTGTTCCTCCCGACACACACCCAGGGTATCCCCGTTTAATTCTCGCGGCATGATTTCATCAAGTCAACCATCGTAGTTGTACCGAGGCGAAGGAATGAACGGCAACTCGTCAATTTAGTATGGCTCCTGCTCTTGCACAAGCTCAAAGCTACACGTATTAACGCCACCACGTGAGCTATTATGCCGGCAGGCACGACGAGTTCGCAAATCGCACGTTCCTTCGTTCTGATCGCAATTGACTTGTGCTTCCAACGTCTGTCGCTAGATCGCGCGGCGTGACAGTTTCTTACGAACGTATCTTAAGAACGGAACTCTGTTTCTTGTAAAAGGTAAGAAAATTTATTTAACCATACTTTTTATACTAGGTTGAATACCATTGTTTATCTTGTCAAAGAGTATCAGTCCTCTTGTGGAAGATGGAATTTTATTGTACATCAATTTTTTGCTTGATTTCAAGTTATGGGTTGTCGTACATGGAACGTTTCTTGTGATGATGTATCAACCTTATACGCTATGGCTGGTTGTTACATGGAACGTATAACCGGCGTCAACCCCTGTTTGGTCGTGGAACGATTTGGCACAGGACAAAAAGCACAAAATTAAATTTCAGCCCCTCGTGCTCGCAATATACGAGAAAACGGGACCCGGGGTGCGCGTCCTCCAATGGCGTTTAGCGGTACGTTAACTATCATTTGGTTTCGCCTTGGGGCCCATTCGCTAACCCGTGTTTACCGATGCCCAGGGCGCCGTTAAATAAACTACGGGACGAGTCCAGCCGATGGGATTCGGTTGCGATTAAAAGCGTAACGAAAAAATCATTGCTCTCGAGAGGAGGGATCTTGTTATGGTACTTTTATTATATTCTACTGTATACGTGTGCTCCGTGTACAGTGCGGAGGCTCCTGCCTCCTTATAACTCTACCACTCTTCTAACGTTATCACATTTGAAATCGATTACAGAAAACCCTTTATCGTCAATCGGATCGTTGCAGATGGACCGTTTGCTTCCTGCTGAGTGCATATGCTGACCTAAGCAGAGTTCAAAATCTGTCCTACAAGTTACCAAGTACTTATCTCCCTTGGATACCTTTGTAACGTTACCGAGTACCCTTTTCGAACCATGTGTCCATTCTGCTTTCATTTTAATCCAGTTCAAGGATGAAACAATGAAATATTTTTTATTACGTCACGTATCACGTATTAAAAAAAATTATCTGCGCAGATCATCCGGTATTTACAATATCCATACAATTTTTAATACAATGCTGATAATAAAATATTCTTAAATCTTTTATTTACAAAACTAATTTCCGCAGGTGTGCAATCGTCTCGCTGATTCAAATTTGGCTTCCCATCGAACAAAGATAAAAATTGTCGGAATAATGTAAGTGTGCCTCTCGAGGTAAGAATACAGTTTTCCACGTCGAGTGGTTCGTACGAGCCGACGCGTTCGAAGAGACGTCGTAAAATCGCAAGTCCTATAGCGACGTTTTATAAATTCGATGTTGGCTGTTGTGCAGGGATTCAGGTTGGCGGGTCGGCGGGAGTGCGCGAGCGCGCGCGCCAGCCATGTTTGCGGGTTTATAAATTGGGTTCGGCGCTGGGGATTTTTCTATTAGGGCAAAATTGGTTCTTTCAACCGCCACCAGAGCGGTGCGTCCTCGTCCGCTTGCCTACCCTGGGGCTCGGCATCGGTGGGGATGAAATGGGAAAAGAGAGAACGATGCTTGGGGTTGATGGGAGGGGGGCGGGGGGGGGGCATTGGGGGCGATTGGCAACACTGGGAGAGAGTCAGGGGTTGCGGCTGCCAGCTCAAAAGTCGATATTTCCGTCACCGGTGTTATCGGTGTTTCCTACATTCTGTCCAGCGTCGCCATAAACGAAGTTACCGATCAAAGTGTCGGCTAAGGCTTTCTAATTTATCCTACTGCTATCGGCTTCCGGCAATAGATTTTTTCAAAGATTGCCAAACGAAGACGTTAATTTTGATATCGATTAAATATTCAACAATTAATAACCCATGCCTTACGAATTTTTTCCTTCTCTTTCTTATCCCAACGTCGAAACGTTCTCGCGCGCATTTTCAATTTTAAATTCTTTTAATTCCCGCCCTTTTTTTCATACGCTATTGCTGATAAGGTGCGGACTGTCCATTAAATTCTGTTAAACAAACGAGCGCTAAATGCAACTTTTTAAAGAGTGTCTATCGTTTTTTTTCCATTATTCTGAAAATAATTAGTTTTCACCATTTTTCCATCGGGCACATCGATTATTGGCCAATGACGCAAAGGGCGAAAAAACTGTAATAGAGGTTTTCATTGAAGTTTACTGTGTCGCGTTGAACATAAACTATTCTCTATGCAAATATCCAATCTTGAATATCGTCAACCAACTATTTCGTTCCGAATCAAATAATATTGTTACAGATCGAAAGTGATGCAAAAAAATTTATCAATAAAATTTCGTTACACCAATCTTCAGTAAAAAAAAACAAGTACACGCGCACATACCAAAATATAGCAAAGTAACGCACCCTTAAAAAAAAAGAAATGTACAATCAACGCGATCAAATTAACCAGAATAAAATTACACGCAACGCGAGATTCATTCTCAACATCGAAAATCCCAAGTTTCTCCTTCTATACACCTTAGGGGTAGTTTACTAATAGATCCGTGATTGTCTCGAGGGTTGGACTATTAGATTTAGGAGTAACTCATAGAGGGCTGCTCGTGGGACTTTGGTCATTTGGCTTGACTTCATAAGTCATTAGAATCAACCTAGGCCAGATTCGTTTGTTACGAGACACCCGTTACACAGCCGGTATAAACGGTGCATTTAGGGGTGCCTAACTAAATCACATCAATCCCATTTCACATCGTTTTGACATGGCAATCGAGTTGAGTTTTGCGCAACTGTTGTATTTTGGGGCCAGGCTTAGAATCTCCGCCCTTCGCGACGACAGTTGAAGAGAATATTCAACCCTCCGTCACGTCTTGAAAGAGGAAAAAGGAGAGGGGAGGGATTGACGGAGAAAGAGAGATGAATATATATATATATATATATATTGTATATAAGGAAAATGGCGAAGGAAGGGAACGTGTGCGCGAGTACTTTAACTTTTTCCTTATCGAAAATAAGTCGTTAGCCGTCCTTTCATCTTTAAACGAGTTTTCGCGGCGTTACGAGCTTTTTTTACTACCCGTCGCCCCCTCACCTCTCCTTCCGCCCCTGACCCGTTCCTCGGTTTAAGAGATTTTTCAATTTCACTGCGGCAAGCTAATTTAATTTTTAGTCACGGGCATTTAGAGAAAGCTGCTTACCGTGACACTTGGTAACTCTGCTAATTTTTAATTTGCTTAATTCTTGCGCTGACTGAGACCTTTTCCTTGGGGAGGGATATTGGGGGGGTTAGGAGGGGGAATACAGAATTACCCCATTAAATCGTTTTAAAAAAAAGGGATGGATAAGGAAAGGAGGAAATAATAAATTGTGACTGTGAAACGTATTGAGACTGAAAACGGCGGGAATTTTGAATGACAATGAGAACAATGATAAATTGTGAAATGGACTTTTTTCAGTTGGTTTCTGTATTTTCTTTTTTTTTTGAACTACTTATTATTGCTTAAACTGTCTATTCTTGTTTTGCCCAATAGGCAATGGCGAGGGATACATTTTAATGCGGAGCTACGGCGACCCTCGAACACTCGTGACGGAGCTTAAGGGGACACAATGCTGTGAAACCGCTAGAAATCCGCTTACGGAGTGACATCTTTACGCAATTAACGATAATTGGGCCTCGTGACGTAAGCTCCTGGAACCTAATTAAGCTGGCCGGTGAACGAATGCAATACGAAACCGGACTGGGCCAGCGGCATACTGGTAACTCTATATAGGTATGTGTGGTTCAATATACTATAGATTCGATCATGGAAGATTATCATTTAAAACGTGGAAACGTTAATTGTTATCGGTATCTAAAGTTCGTGTAAAATTTATGTAAATTTTGCCGTAGCTAACAGACTCCATTTTAATCTACAGATAACAGATATCTTTGTGATTCAACTTTTGGAATATCAACAAATTTTTTTAGACTGCAGGCTTATCTGATATCAATGAGACTATGGATGCATGATGTGTCGTAGGTGGGTATTGATGATTTTCAATTTGACCAGTAGGTTATATTTCTACATGAAATTAAGACACGGCAGATTACCGTTCTAGATACGTGATAACAAAGTTATCGAAATCGAGTAATAATCAAATGAAAGCATTTCGTCCCTCCAACCCTGATGAACATCTTAATGAAGTTCCCGTGAATTATCAGCAATTATCGTGCCTTCGGGCGTAATTTCGTTATCTGTTACGAAACTGTAAAAGGCGTTGATAAATGTATTTTGTTTAAAGGTCACGTCCATTATCAAATCTCTCGAGCTGAGTTGAAACAGACATCACCCTTCGTCAACGTGTGCTGGTAAATGTCTGAAAAAGCAAACAAGTCAAGAGACCATACGCACAAATAATATTTGTTGGACAAGAATGAGCGAGCAAACAAAATTATACAGGGTACGTTGAGATTATACATTTTTTATTTTCTTTTTATTTCAATCCGAATTATGCTTGTCTCAACAAACTGTGCATAATGTGACCTCAATTTTAATTAGATATGACGTATCGGTTCTTGGGAGCTATCGTGCGAACAAAATCATCAGTGGAACGTGGAACTATCTGGAACAAGATGGCGGTTACCCTAATTTGGAAATCTTATACTTTTTTTTTTCAAATGGTCACAACAATAACCATTGGCCTGCCAATATTCCATTGTCAAATACTTGTTGGTCGGCTGCTTTGAGATACAAGTATCTTTGCGCGTGAAATACTTGAGTATGAAAGAGAAATAAAAAGGAGAAGCAGTCAGTCAGACAAATAGGAACGGCAGGATTATGGTGCCTGTATACAGTGGTGGCAATGGGTGTAAAAGTATTTTGACACCTAGTATAATAGGACAACATGGGGTGGGTCCAATTAGGTATTCTTAGAGCGTGAACTTTACCCTTGTTAAAGATGGAAAATTCTTTTCCCAATTTAAGACCAAATTTTTTGTCAAATTTTTTCTAACTCCACTGTGTTCAGTGCACGACTGTCCCTGATAACATAGAAAATAACTACAAAAATTGGTGTAATATTCATACAAATTTATCTATCATTATTTTACATTTTATTGAATATCCCAGATGACTTCCGATTGCTGCAAAGATTTATCATCTTCACAAATACACATGTATATATGTATATACACATATAGATACACCATAATAGATATGAGGTACCTCAGAATTCTGCCGTCAATGAACATAATGAAATTTCAGTATAATCCGTAGGCAATTCATAGTTCCTGAGTGGTTTCTATTAGCGTTAATGTTTGCGCCGAGAACAGAGGCAGAGAAATTCACGGGAAGACAATCTCCCGTGAGGAGATGGCCTGACAATTTTTCCAATTGCAAAGATCTATTTCCTATCGGGGAAAACTCTTCTTTTTCTTTTTCCTTTTTTTTTTCTTTTTTCATCAGTCAAATTCTCAAGCTAGTATATACGTATACGCGCTCAGTGAATATACTCTCTCTCTCTCTCTCTTTCTCTCACTCTCTCCAGAGTAAATGGAAGGATGAGAATGACGTTGGCGACGGTGGCGGCAGCGTCGGCGTCGTTCCCAGAGGTAGGCGTCGGGTACCGGCACTGCCGCTTGGAAAACGGGAGGGGTAATTTTAGGTTGGCTAATGTCGTTTCGCTTTTAATGAACTTCTCTGTTCGTTAGGTGCTACGTTTCTCCATCTCCGTCTCCGCATTGAGTTCACGCCCTTACAGAGCTGAGGGTTATTCTCTTCTATTTTTTAATCATCCTTTTACTCTTTTTCTATTTTTTTTAAAGACGTCCTAGCCACTCTTACTCCAGTCCCTATGATGCCATTCGTCGGTTCTTCTGATTGGATGATTTAACTGGAATGATATATGCGTGTATGTTATATATGTATATATCTTTTCTTGGATCTCCAATGGGTTTTTATTCTGAATAATTTTTTTTATTGAACCCATTACACATCTTATGCTTTAGTGTTATATAACTTGTCGATCACTTGTAATTGCATAATCATCTTGTAAGTATTAATTAGAAATGCTTTGCTGTCATTAAAAATCATTTTGTCTGTGATAGTGATATCGTTGTAGTTTCGAAATAGGTAATTAGTCATTGATTATTATAGATCGAACTTAGTACTATTTTTATCGAGTATAATTGTTTTTAGCACTTTTTCAAGTATGGTTCGGCTTATTGGTTTATAAGCCTGATTGGTATCGAAATAGTAATTTTTTTTTCTCGATATTTCATCTTACATTTTTTATTTCATTTCAAATTGCAGAATCCATAGTGAATTAATAGCTTGCTCGTTGTACCGACAGACGTCAGCACTGTACTGCTTTTCACGTGATTATATCTTATATCGAATACACGTATGTATGAATTACGCAAAATGCAATTATTGGCTGATGAAATGATTTTAATTACTTTCTCTAGATTAATCAGTCGACAACAATTTTTTGCCCATTAATAAATCTTCTTATTTTTTAAAAAGTAATGGCAAATACACGCGATCCTTAGAAAGTATCGATAGTAGTTGCGTTATATGATAATTTTCAAGCGTTCGGAATATCATCGTTAATTAATAGGTCAATAATTATCAGATTTATTCTTGAAGCTGCTTAACGTGTCTCTTGCACATTTGTTTTAAAACAATTTTCAAATTCAGTGATCAGGTGTTCGAGCCGATGTCAGATGCCAAAAGTTTTAACCTCGCAAGTATTTTATTTCTGTATATTGGCAAATTGCGAACGGCACCGCTATTTTCGTACCGAAGACAATTTTGAACGATAACAAACACACGCGTATCTGACAGGTGCGAATCATTATTCTTACTGGAGCAATTAATTATCAATCTTGCAAAATAAAATTCGTTCGCATGCGTATTTATTGCTGTCAGTTGTGTAAGTATTACGTATATTGTTTTATATTTAAAATAATAAAATAATAAAATTATTGCAGTAATGGGGGAGTTATTAAAAACTCATAATATTATTCTCTCTCTACCCAGTTTTTCGTAATAATTTGTACCTAATCAGAAAGAAAATGTACAATGCTAAGGGAAATTTCTTTAAAAACATTATGAAAAAGTAGACTTACTCAAACTTTGTTATTCGCTAGTATTGCTTTGCTGGGCGTTATCAAAATAAAATAATAATAATAACGCGGGGCCACTCGGGCTATGGAAATGGCACGATATCACAAACGCGTGCAAAACAGACAAAGAAAAATATCTTTGACAAAACATCTGACGCGGGTCAATGAGTGAAATAATAAATCAGTCCAGATTGGACGATGAACAAAACAGGGCAGGTCGTTATTTTCTTGATTCGATAACGTCTTATCAAAAGTATCTATCAGTGACAGATATTACGTTGTATATGAAACCGTCGATAAACAAAAATGCAGAAGAAGTGAAGTCATAGTTCTTAGACTCCTAGCATTTCCGTTGGTGCTGCTCTCTGATTGGTAACTTTGAACTGTTCTCGTTTAAAAACAACGTACTCTTTTTTAGGTCATAGTTCATTTTCATCATCCGCTGGATCTCAAAATTACGGGTACACCCCCGGAGCTGCATTAATTTTGGACGATCCTGTATATGTATTACACGAATACCATTTTTTTTGGCAATTTATAAGTAAAAATTCCATTAAACGCATTGTGTTTCTGTTATCGTGTTATCGACGAAAATAATAACAGTTTTTGTGAATGAAGAGAAACGATAACCCGCGCATCTGCTGCCGTCAAGTTACAAGTGCACGTAGGATAACTTGCACGTTATCACTGACGTCATCCTGTAATTCGTGACA
Organism: Trachelus iudaicus; assembly: GCA_030142595.1. Taxonomy (NCBI): domain Eukaryota; kingdom Metazoa; phylum Arthropoda; class Insecta; order Hymenoptera; family Cephidae; genus Trachelus; species Trachelus iudaicus. Next base: position 859,867 of record JARQTH010000297.1, on the reverse strand, counting down.
ATGAAGAAAAAACAATACGGGATAACGAAATGATCGCGCACTATCATACGTCCTATTGTTAAACTCCGGGTATTTTGTATGGTTGATTGTAATGCGAATTTAAAACCTGCATTTAAAATTCTTGCAAAATCCGTAGCGTGATCGAGTTTTTCGTGTTTCTTTTTTTTGGCAAAATATATTTTTGTACCCCTAAATTCGACCTCGAAATATTCGCACGAAGAGTCACGCTCGCATTCAGAATGTAACGTCGAAATTATATTTAAAATTTTCAATATTTGAAAATCCCAAAAATTGTCTAATTTTTTTTTATAGCTTCCACTCGTCGCGCAACTCGTTTGATGATGCATAATCAAGCTTTTTTTTTATACGTCATGGACATTTGTAAATATTTATATTTATATTACTCGCGTTTAGCCGATACAAGAATCATATAAATCGCTCGGCTCTGTTGCATCAGTCTTAATGATTAATGTTTGAAAAATTATCAGAGTCCGTCCTGTTCTTAATCAGGTATTTATAAATGATGGTCAATGAATCTTTAGATTCAATGACGATCATTCATTTTTCATTTTTTTTTTTTAAATGTCTAATCAAATAATTGTACACTGTCGTAATCGTATGCGTATTATTGGCCCTTGAGAGTTCCACGGTTCTATTATATTTACAGTTACCTACTACGTTCCCACTTCTCCGGAAGATTTGGATCATTGCATTAGGGTCTTTCATCATTTATTCATCGGTACGAAATTTTCATGTCAATTTCATCATATGTGATACATCGTTAGTCTTGTTATTCAGCTGGAAAATATCTTAGAACTCGTGGTCGCCTTTGCCAATAATCATAGCAACGGCAAAAAATAGAAAATGTAGACCAATCATTCTTATCAATGGGCATTAGTTATCATTCAAAATATCATTTTCTGCCTTTCTAAGTCATTTTTGACATTTACGAATGAGTCTCGTATATGTTTTGGTATATCTAGTACGGGTGGATTACAAATTGTTTTTTATCACGTATATTATCAGTGTTTTCAAGCGGAAATTATCGGTGCAACTTTATGCATTTTTATCAAAAATCGATTAATAATCTTTGATTTTTATTATATGCTTTTAATTATTATTGAGAGAAGGGAATCGTGGCGATTCCGTATTTTTCTATTTCAACGATCGGATGACGTATGTGGTAAAATTTTATTTTATCAATGATTTTGAAAATTCAATGTAAGACGTACGTTTGGACTTTTTTTACGCGAAGTATAGTAATTCAAGCAGCTGAGGATTTCCCATGATTTAAAAAAAAAATTGAAATATTATTTTTGTCATCATCGAACATACGAATGCATGCTCGTAGAAATGCACAAAGTTGATATTATTTTGAAAAAAATGACGGATTTCCTTGAAACACTGATTATAAGAATTTTATAAATTTCAATGACACGATGACGCAACGACGGACGATATATGGTTTCTGGATAGAAGAAAGTTTTATGAAATTTATTATTTATCAGTGATTTATTATTTTTAATTTTTACTATTAACCGTTTGAATCCCAGGGACCGTTGAAAGAATATTGTCAAAAAATGTCGAACAGCGTTCAAATGCACTGACATTTTCCGAGATAAAATATAAGCAGCGCTTTCGCGCTGCTTGGGACTCAAACGGTTGATAAGGCTTCGAAAAATTTTTGCAAATTCTATTGTATACATTTAATAACCCAATTGGCAAATTTTTATTAATTCGATTGGCACATACTTATTGGTTATTGGATTTTCGATTTGGTCTAGTAATCTATATTATTCCTTACGTCAGATAACCTCAAAATGTCGTAAACGCTCTTATGGTGAAACAATAATATTGAGATGCACGTCATTTTATTTTTCCTTCGTGATATCCGCCGTTATGCAATTACGATTAATTTCTTTATATCGATTTATTGACATCTTATTGATTTTTATTTACCAGCTTTATTGATTTTTTAGTGATTTTTTTTAAACAGCTCTATTAACTATCCAGAGCACTCGTCACTGTCCTACCACGCGACTATTGTTTTCATTGAATATGTAAATGTTGTCTGACGCAACCGTTTTGCTATCGTGAAATATAAAAGCCAGCGAATCCAAGCGTCACATCAGTATTGACAGCTGTACCATAGGCGACTGGTAACAAGACGTTCTTGACAATATAAGAAGAAACTTTCTTATGAAACTCGTGTTAATTTGATTAAGAATAAACCGAGCTGTCAAATAAATCAAAAATTTGGATTTCGTTATCGTACCATCAACATCCATACAAAAAATTCATAAATACCCCTTAAAAAAGGTTACGCAGTGTAATTATTGAATATAAAAAATCGACAATAAACATCGACAGTGTAAATTTTTCAAAAATTTACATTTCGAAAACGAGCATCTTCCGTGGCGTATGAGAATTCTCTTATTCGAGTTCGACCAAAGTTTTTGAAATTTAAAAGAGAAATGCATAAATACGTTCCTCAAACCAAAATGGATTATTCCCATTTTAAAACGGATATTTCAAAAAGAAGACGATCAGCCGCTACAAGAGAGCTGAGTAAGTCTAAAATTTGACTTTTTTTCGACTGACTGTAAGAAGTGACCGATTCATGCTTTTTGACGCGCCGTGCGCGAAGTCATTCATTTCGCGGGCTGAGTGTACGCAAATTTGCTTCTTCTCATCGCCAAATAAAAAATCAATATAAATTTTTATCCTAGAATTTTTTAAAACATTTTAGCAAAAATTGCATACGCCGCACCTCGTAACGTTATCTCATTAGCGGAAGGGATGCCAAACGAAGAAACCTTCCCATTCGTTGAGATGAGAGTGAAGCTTAGTGACGGATCATCGTTTGTCTTAGAGGCTGAAGAATTGGGCGCAGCCCTACAGTACATTCCCAGTCAAGGATATCCATTACTTTTACAGGTAAAAAAAATCAGGAATTTATTCACTGTACATCTTTGAAATTCAATTAGACGTAACAGTATATGGATACAGTTTTCTACTATCCCATTATCTGTTACACAAGTACTGAGTACATACAGGACTGTGTGTATATGTATATATATATGTATAAAGTTCCTCTGGAGAAACCACAGAAGATTGCAATCTAGTATCCCGTTGTCAATACAAGATTACTTTGGACCTAAGTCTGATTAAAAATTACGTCGATTTCAGGCAATGAGGGAATTTCAAAGAAAAGCTCATTCTCCGCCATTGTGGGAAAGTCGTGACATCGTCGTAGTCTCCGGAGGACAAGATGGACTTAGCAAAGCTCTAGAGGCTATAATAGGACCTGGTGATCCTGTCCTGGTACAGGATCCCTTTTACCCTGGAGCTGGTGTCGTGGTCAGTATTATTGAACATATCCGTGGTGGCAATTAGAATTTCAATAAAAATCGACTAGCAGGATTTACCGTTATTTTCAAAAATTTAGCTTTGTATTTTTTTGTTGGAAAATTTATCGTGGTCTAATTTCTGTTTGATCTTTATCTATAATTTATTCATTATATTTTTCTACCGATATTCATGGTATCTTCTAATGTCAAATCCTTATCGTATGCGGAAGTCATTTACATAGGGTAAATTCATTACATAATTTGTCTCTTGTAATTGCACAATTTTCCTGGCGTTAAACCATCAGAAGTCATAACTATTCGACTAATTCATTGAGATAACAGAAACGTCTAGTTATTTCCCGAGATAGACGCGTGCTCTTGTATATTAATATGTTTTTATAATTAATATAGAACTTTTTATCTTGGCTGTGTGATAAGATGGACCTGCTGCTATTTTATGACTATTATCGTAATTTACATTAAATTAATAGCTTTTGTCTGATAACTCATATCAACCGCTTCAGAGTATTGGCAGACAGCACGGATTCTGTTTTCGCGTATCAACGAATTGGCTGTAGTAGCCAAGCTGGTAATTGATACGAATTGCAAGAGTGTTGATAAAAAAAATTCTTTTCTAGATCGCCCCGCATCTGGTCGAGCTCATACCAATCGTCCAGGATAATTTTGGCATCGATCCCATAGGATTGCGTGAAACTTTGCAAAGTCGTAGATACTCCGGAAAAAAAATGCCAAAGATAATGTACATTAACGCAACGGGTGCAAATCCTACAGGAACTGTGCTCAGTTTGGAAAGGCGTAAAGAAATTTACAGAATCGCATGCGAATACAATTTTCTGATACTGGACGACGATCCTTATCACTTCATATACTTCACGGAGGTACATTTCGATCGATGTATACGCTTGAAATAATTTCTTAAAGAGAAAGAATTTTTTAATATAAATTTTTCGATCTATACAGGAGGCACCAAAATCTTTCTTATCTCTGGATACGGAAGGACGTGTCATCCGAATAGATTCCTTCTCAAAAGTCCTAAGCAGTGGACTTCGACTTGGTTTCATTACTGCAGCTGCACCGCTGGTAGCTAGTATAGAGCTGCACATGCAAAGCAGTCACCTGCACGCACCAACCTTGTCCCAGGTTAGTGTCAAGGGTCGTTTCCCTCAGTCACGGAATATGCCAAGTGTAATTGGCACAGTTGCTGAATAATTTTAAGAGTTGTTTAATTAAATTTACTCCTTGAATTCGTACGTAGTTGGGTAATGGAAAAGCTTGAACAATATTAACAAAGTCACGAAGCTTGCTTTAGTAATGATTCGAAAAAATTATAAGCTCGGCCGATAAGACTCTCCGTTCCGTGACACGTGCCATCGAATCGGTAACGACATATTGTACATAGAAGGAACTTTGACCGCGGCGCGTGTCAAGAACTTATCTTATACGTAAACACGAAACTATATTCGCGCGATATTTATTGGTAATTATAAGAGAAATTGTATCTTGGTAATATCTAAATTGTATCTTTTTAGGTTATTGCGTACAAGCTCCTTAAGATTTGGGGGTACGAGAAATTGATGGAACATTTCCGTAGGATACGATTGTTCTATAAGCAGCGAAGGGACGTGATAGCAACGTTGGCCAAGAAGCACTTGCATGGTAAGATTATAGGTTTTTACCTTTTTTAATAAGTTTTTTATGCAGTTCCAAGAATAGTTTATTTTATGGGTTTTTCTTTAATTTCATAGGTTTGGCTGAATTCTCTTTGCCAAGCGCTGGATTCTTCCTGTGGATTAAGGTCTGGGGTATTAAGGATACTTGGAAGATGGTTATGCAGCGTGGCGTTACCCATGGTGTTCTTATGGCTCCTGGTGCTGCCTTTATGGCGGATCCATCTCAGCCATGCAACGCCATCAGGGCGAGCTTTGCCAAAGCTTCTTATGAAGAAATGGATTTGGTGAGTTTCGTTAACTTGGGTGTTGAACCAGATACTGTTGACAGTTCTTCTATGACGTTTATTTTGTAATTATGGATACATTTGTTTCCTATTTTTAGGCATTGGAAAGGCTAGCGATACTTATCAGAGAGGAGCTTATACTCGGTGATTCAATCGCTGAAGGAGAAGTATGATATACTGCTTATCTTCGGCGCTCATTCTTACGGATTTTATCCAGCATGAAATGTCGATTGTATAGTACAAATGGAATTCGTTCAGAATTTCTCGAATGATAATTCGAAACCTCCTAAAGAAAGTCTTTACCGTTGTCTGGAGCGGGGCAGAAAAAGCCGTAACGTTCTAAGAAAGTCTCGGTCGGTATAGTAGTGAATGATCACACCGACTGCCGGTAAAGAAATTTATTTCTCTTTCCGTCGAGCGCTTTACCGACGGAGCACAAAGTATCGGCACTGGATAGTTCGTATCTCGTAAGGTAAGTTACTCATTAACATTTCATGTTTTCATTGAAATTGATCCTTCTTCAATGCTTTATCCGTACGGCTCTTCATTCTCACTATTATTATATCACTTTTAATAACATTTTTGTATTCACCTCACTCGAGCCAGTTGAAAGTTCCTTCTGTTAAACGCGTCTCCAATTCGCACTGAAAATTAGCTCGCAATATATTAATCGACGTGTTAGTATTATCGTAAGGTCTCACTTTAATTTTACTTATCGTTAATGCACCTGTGTGCAAAAGTGCATCGATGTTACCGTGCACTGACAATAAGGTCCTTACGAGTCGGTATAGGTAATGAGCAGATGTAGATGGCAGTACAACTAGCAATAGTATGCCTTAACACTCCTGCAACTTTATTGCCGATAATGATAACAGTAGAAAAACGTTACCCGAGTATCCTAAGAAATTCCACTATTTCTTAACAGTGGAACAGTGTCCGATGAATCCTACGTACATCAGATCGCTAGATTTGTGTACGATTTTTATTTATTTGTAGAAATTAATATTTAATGTACAAATGCGTGCACAAGACGAATGTAAAAAATGAACTTTTTTTTCTATTACTTTCCTTGGACGTCTCGCAATGCGTAACGAGAGACGTAAGAGAATAAACTTTACATCTAGCAAATGGACTGCATTGTAGACTTTAGTAAAGATTTGTTTAAGTTATAGCTTAAGCATAAACTTAGGCTGATGCTCTAAATCTTTTTTTTTTGTAAACGAAATTCCGCTAACAATATTGCAATTATGTTCGTGTCTTTCCTTAGGCTTTACGGTACTTAATAATTTGACAATTTGTATACCATTATCTTATTTATATTTATGGTGTGTCTTTATTGATGATAAATAAACTGTTTTTTTTAAACATAACCTCCCGCGAACAAAAATTCACAAAATTATTACTGAAAAACAAAAAATGACCTCGACAATTTAAAATTCCCATACACATGAGAGCACGTGCTTTGCCAAATTTACCACAATATTTTGAGAGCCACCCGCGTAATATCTCAACACACAAATGGCGAGCACGTTACAAATGGTTCACTAAATCCACGACAGCATCGTGCTCTGTATGATCGTAAATTCGATTTTCCCTGAAATACACATTTTCACGGTAAAATTTTGTTTTAACTGAGTAACAAAAATCACCAAAAGAATCAAAATCAAAATTGCTTCTACAAATCCCATCCAGTATATCACGACGACTCCTTGGTAAATATAAGATAAGATGAAGTACAGCGATAAGAACGCGAAAATCAAGACTGTACAGAAGCGAAGTCGGCAAGTAAATGAAGAACGTGAATGAAGAGGAAGCAGAACCAGCTAAAAAAAAGTACAGGTATGTATGATATGGTACAGTAGAGACGGCTTTATAGCACAGGACAGTGGTTGAGGAGGAGGAGGGGGGGGGGGGAGAGGACGAGTCTTTCTCACTTAGCGCTAAACATCTTAACTACCAATTAATTTGCCCAAATTAATTTAATCTGCAACAATATAAGCAAACAAGATCCGTCCCATAGTCGACACGCATCTCCATTTCTGCGTTTAGGTATTTTTGCAAAATATCATTGTAGACCATGTAAAAAAAATTGTTCAAATGTACAAATTAAAATTATAATTTTTTAACTAAATTATTAATGTATCGTCAAGTCGACGACATGCGATAAACTCAAGAATTGACAATGAGGCAAATAACACGGTGGCTATACCAACGTCCATTTTATGTCTTGTGGAAGACGTGATAGATTCAAGGATTGTTATTTTCAGTAGGGTAAGAGAGAATCGCCCAGCTCTCACTGAAGATATACTGTATATTAAAAGACGTTTCCAGGGGGGGTTTATTATATGTATATGTGTGTGTATGTGTATATATATATATATATATATATATATATATATATGTGGGGTGAGCAGTGGATAGCCGATCATACGAATGGCCGCATTTTCTCCGGTAGGATTTGGGAAACAACCAGTCCACTTTCCTTCCCAAGCATAAGGTACAGTTGTTAAGCCGCATTTATACGACAAAATACCGCAGCGACGATCGGCCTACACGAAAAGGAAAAAAAAAGAAAAGATTTTAGACTTATTCTAATCGTATAACCGTCTCCTACGTATACGTTCTATATCCTTTGGAATTCGTACCGATACCCACGATGCAATGCGTAGAAAATTTGAAAAAAAAATTACAACCCCTTTTTATTTCCTCCCTCAATACTTACCCTTATCTTTTATTTTTTTCTCCTAGAAAACGATCGCCCAATCACTCCTTGAGGATGACTTAGGGATATATCGAAGCATCGATCGCGTCGTCATTGACGGGATAGAAAAAAAAAACGGGTCTTTCCTAAACGCACCCTTAGATAGATAGAGAAACTTTCGTAGGTGCGTAGCTGCGGCTTTATACAGCATTCTAAGGAAGGGGAGGGAGGAAAGGGGGTCGGTTATTCCCCGGGGGAAGGTGAGATCGAGAGATGCTACAGCAGCGCGTCAGGATGCTCGAAGGGGTGTAGGGGGACGTCGAGGGGTGTTGTACAGCGGTGGAGGATGGTGGAGGGGTGCGGTGCGAGGGTTGGCAAGGGGACGAGGGGTAGTGCAGTTTCGTGTTGGCATTACTCTTGATTTCCGTGGTGACGTCGCTACCTCGCTACCTCTGGATACCTCCGAGCATCCCTTATCTTGTTTTGCCGTTTCTGCGCGCGTGTGCACAAGCCCCTACTGTACGTCTCGTCTACTTTCTACCCCTATCCTCTTTCCTTTTCCAAGCCCAATACACGTTCAGCAGCCCTCACGGCTATCCAAGAGATAGATCCTTCTACTACCTTTTGCCCACTCCCACCCCTGCGGACGAGCGGCCAGGGTCGGCTACGCGTTAGAAAGGGGTGGTTGCGGCCATTATATCAGACGCCCGTAAAAATTCTCTGCCTACTCACTGCGAAGGGATAACCCACCCCTGCCGACAGTCGGAGGAAAAGGGTACACAGGGTACTCTACTTCCAGGGATGATTTTTATTGCCACCCTTTATAGTCTATATATGGCAGATATTTTATCGACGACATGTATATATCACTTTGTAAGGGCTGTGCGATTTTTACTTTTTAAGAAAATTTTTCCTTTCTTCTCTTGCTAATGATCTACCTCGTAGGAGATGATGAGGGCTAATGCCTGAAACAGATCGAAAGGTCAAACGTGAGACAGTGCCGGCAATATGGCTGCGATTGCCCAGTAAATATCGGAGCCAGGTTATAGCCAGCTCTGCAGCCCGTAAACCAAGACATTAAATTTTATAATATTGCGCTCCGTCCTGGTTCATACGCCCCTATAACCCCTCGCGAACCCCACGAGCTTTTATTGGCTATTTACAGAGGAAATGGCCTCTAAATTAACTGCAGACTGCCGGACCACTACCTACGTTCAATGCACGGACGGTAACGGCTTGTGTTTTTCTCCTAAAATCGACGTATGACAAAATTGACATATTTTGCATTTTCACAATCATCCCTTGAGACGGTACCTTGTACCTTACTTAACGCGCACCTGCCTATTCATATTGGATTTTATATACAGGACGTACTCATAGGGGTTGCGTATGTTGCTTGAAAATTTTCAAATTTCAAACAGTCACGGGAGAAATATCGGTACTGACAACTTGACGCCAAATAAATTTCACGTTTCAATTAGTTTTTAGACACGTGCCGCCACGTGGCCCCTTCTTTCTACCCCCTCTTGATGGTACCCTAATACACGGGCAAATATATATCAAGTCTTGTCCATAACACGACTTTCTATGGTGCCGCATCATTTTATTTAAACGCATGATAAACATCCCTCTCCTGCACTGAATTTCAACTTTGACATGATACGGAGAGACAGGTAAGATAGATAAGGGATGAATATGCTTTCATCATACACAGGACTGTGAAATGACTCAATAATTAATTTTACTTGGTACTATACTGTCTTATGACTCTTAATTAATATTGATAATTTTAGGAAAACGAAGCTTCCCAATTACTTTCACAATTTAATTAATCTTATAGGTCAGAGTACTATTTAATTTGTTGGTCAACAAACTCACCACTAAGCACCCCTCAATGTATATTGGCATACGATTACTGTGACATATGTTTCAGCGCAGCAGTAATATATACATAGTTTCTTCGCAGTATCACCATATAACATATTAACAGCTTAGCCAGTAAGCCCTTTATATTACATTTTTCCCTCTATGGGGTCTCCTAATCCAATGGGGTAGTCCAGCCTCCAATAATACAAAGGGGCAAAGGAAACAGAGTCTAGTCGATGCCCAACACCGTAGGGTTTACTGTTTGAAGAGGAGAATTTCCAAAAATATCTCACTGGATCATCTCTTAAAAACACATAACATGAATTAACCATAAGCAAACGATCATTGGGACACAATTTTTGTATGATGCTTGATATAATAGTAAATATAATTTTTAGTATTTGTACCAGTATAAGATGTTCTCTACTGACAGTATCAGAAGTAGCTGTCAGTGAATCGCGTTCCTGGCAGGAACTAGCTTTTGACTGTTGAACTTTTCACACCAGAAGCTCCCAATTAACTGGAATGACCTGAGTAACCGGTAACCTCAAATATATTGGCACGCACTTGTATATAAATACATATTATTGATCAGGACATAACTTTAACCCTAGGGGATGTTTGCGGGGTGCGCCCTAGCTGGGGTTGGCCTATTGTTTGCTTGCTAGTACACGCAACATAGAATCATCCTTTAACGTGTGACTTAGATGCCTCAAAAATTAAATATTGAGGTTAGATAAAAGAGCAATGGCGCCAAGCAAAGACGTAATTTGAGTCACGAGACTTTTAAACTTATTCAAAAATAATACGATCAAACGATTTTCTATAGTATCTCGAATAATTCTAAAAAATAAAATCCAATACATTCCCAATAAAGAATACCTTAAACTAGCAGCTTGTACTAAACAGAAACGCATAAACTCCGTGATAAACGTTACATAAAAATGCAGAGTATTCCCTCATGCCGACAGACGCGCATAGTCGCAGCTTTGTCGAATCGGAGCAGCGATAAATCTCGCGTTCGGACTTAAGTTTTCGCGTAAATCTCGCCACGTTTTAGCCGTAAGTCCTGAGCTCATCCAGCGAGGATCAGTAAGAGGGACTTGCGAATACAGCGTACATCTACTTAGGTTATCTGCAGTAGTGGCCAAGAGAGAAAGTCGCCCAAATCCACTTGAAGTTTGATTTTAAAACCGCCTCAGTCGTATCTATATGAATCCCTGAAAGACTTTGTAAAAGAGTTTAAGAAGAGGTCGCACCATCTTTTTTATTTTAGACATGAATGCATACATCATATAAATCAAAGCATCAACGTAGTTACAGACGCTAAGTGGAGTACAGTGTAGTGTTTATCCATACAAGGATTACATTTTGACTTCCTGTTTTTATGGTGGCTGCCGTATATTTAGTTCATTTTTCGTTCCCCAAATAATTCCCAGAGGACAAAAGACGAGAATCCGTCGACTTTGATCGAAAGGAAAGGGTCCTGGTATCTCCTAGCAGCTCTGTGTCAGAATTCAAGCGTGACGTAATACCCAGGCCAAGATTGCGCTGTCGCCAAGGATTTCGTATTTATATAATGTGTTTCATAGAACGTAAAGATAGGTGGCCGCAAAGTGGCGTTGTGGATACAGAGAGAGATAGGGATAATGTGAGAGGGAGAGAAAAGTAAAGAGAGTTGAGGTTGTTTCGCGAGTGAGAAACAGAGAGAAAGAGAGAGGGAGGGAGAAAGTTTGGGCGGGACTAGGAGAGACTACAACATGATTTAGATATCGCCTCCTTGCGGTAATCAATTTCCATTAGGAGAGTCTGGAAACAGAGAGAGGGAAAGAGAGAGAGAGAGAGAAACGGGCAGAGAGGGTAGATGGGAGCCATGGTAGCATCGAGAGAGGCTTCCATGGATAGAGACAGTAAAAGGTGAGTAAGAGAGACAATGTAAATGGGGAGTAAAGGAGGATAGAGAAAGTCGTCGGAAAATTCAAAGAGGGGTTCCTGTAATGAAGTCCTGCTGGTCCGACGCTGAAAGCCAGAAGAAAATTACAGCTACAAAATAAACAAGAGTTCTTTTCTTAAAGACTGTGCCACTCCCAAACATTACGCTAAGACGTTCACTAGTTATACCTGCCAGTTATCTACAATTATGTGTATATACATATATATCCATATCTACTTAAGTAAAGCCTGATTGTATCTATACGGAATTTTCCTACGTATATATCTAACTTAACCTAAAAAGCTACATTTTTATTTGCTAAATTACAAAATTATAATTTACATTCCTAATGGTTGCTGTTACTATGTGTGTTGTACGTCAATACAAATTTTTATGTAACATGAAATAAATTATATTGCTTTGGTCATTTTGCCTCTTCCGCTTGGCTTCGTGCGCTTCCGGTTCGACAATCTTATCGTATTGCACGTTTCCATCACTTCCGGTTCTTTGAGTTCATGATGTTTCGTATCTATATGCAAAAATTCTTTCTCTGTATAGGCGTCCCCATCGAGCAACGACGATAAACAAATCTCGTATAACGAGAAGAGCGTCGGCGGAGTCGCCACCACGGATTCCTCAGACTGGTAAGCTCGTGTAAGCTGGGGAAATTGAAAAAGTTCTAGGTAAAATTGTCCCACCACTACAGAACTTGCGTTAGACTTAACTTCTTCGCCATGCACCCATCCCCTTGCGTACAAACCTCCGGGGTGTCAAGCATTTGAAAAACTAATTAAACTTTAGACATGCACGCGTAATGGTAGCCCTGCTTTTCTCCTGCACTATTATTCTTACCTTTAAAATCAAGATTTCTTTTTCAAAGAATTGAATCGATGCAGACAAATTGTGATCATCAAGTTCTTAACTTTTTTTTATACTTTCATTTGAATTAACTTTACATTTATCAAATCGTTCTAGAAATACTATCAGACATCGGAACCGATAACCTTCATTACTCATACACAGAAAACCGTACGTTTATTTCTTATCCCAGTAACATGCATATGCATATGCTAATACCTGTCAAGAGTTCAGCGAATGCATTCAGTAAAATCTCGGACAGCACCTTGATATCGTGCATATAAAATATAAAGATATTCATAGAAAGATACGTGAAATATTAAAATCAGATATTTTTATTTCAATCCTTATAAATACGACGATTCGTGAACCGATGCATTACGTATGTAACATTCTGGTAATTCTTCGATTTCGTCTCACCTTACGTTACTCAATGATTCTAAAACACTTCGTTACCTTGAAACAATTCTTCCTTGCAACGAAAAATTTCGAAAAATCAACGACTTCCACGCCACCATAATGCATAACGTTCGTTTTGCGAAACTCGTCGATTGGCGGGGAATTTGAAATGCGATCGGAACTCGATCAGCGTCCAAGTGAAGCGCACTAGAGACAGCAAGTGGATAGTAGATATTATAGAGCCGTGAACAAGGTTGAGGGTGATTTCCTGCCAAATTGAAACGCTCGAAGGTAACGTCTAATGAAAGCGTACGTACATACTCGCCAGGCTAATATCCTAACCCCACTAGAAGGTAATAATTTCTCAATGGCACTTGAAAGATACGCATACAAACGATACATGCGTACATTTATAACAAAGCATTGACTGGTAATCATAGGGAATTACAGGTCAGTTTGAAGCTAACGAAATATTTATAGGTTAGTTCGTTGCCAGCTTGTATATAGATATATTATTCACGTGTACGATCGAAGCAAAGATATATTAGTGTTATGCTGAAAAAATTGGGATATATAATACTCAAAGTTAGATTAACCTTATAGGCATGATCGATCGACACGTTATATAAAGAAAAGCGTCTTTGAAGAATTGAAGAAAGAAGAAAGTTAGATTAATCTTATAGGCATGATAGATCGACACGTTATATAAAGAAAAGCGTCTTTGAAGAATTTTTTTTTTCCTTACGTTAACCTAATATATAAAGTACAGATATATCGTACTTGGACTAGTGTTTGAATACTTCGTCGTACACGTGATATTTATTAGACGTAATATTGGGCAGTGCCGTACAGTCTGCCGAATGAATATATTTGCAGAGATACTTTTTATGCGGAAATACATTTTTTTCTTGTCATTTTCTCTCATTTACTCGACTAAAAATAATTTCTCTGATCTCTGTGCTCTTTGCTAGAGTAGCCGTCTATATCGTTAAATTGGTGTTTGATGATGATAAAATTAAGAATTTTTGTAAATATATAATTTCGATCATTATAGTTGTCAAATTATGTACAGAAAAACTTTTCTGTTAATATACACGTAAAAGGAAATTTTTTAGATATTTACTCATGAACTCTGTCTCTCCTGACTTTAATGAATTCTCCAAAATCCTATCTCCTGCATATTCAAACTCGTGTTCCAACGATTTTTGTTTTCTTTGGAAGCCAAAAAACCTGCTTGAAATTTCACTATGAAACGTTATATATAGCTATACGATTGTGGAAACGTGTAGAGAGGCGTTCCCAGCACGCCGGTGCTGTAAGCACAAATTGCCACAAATTGGAGAAAATTGAATGAAGCTTACAGCTTAACGAAGGCACTAAATCCACGTGGAACGACCTATCTCAATGTGCAGTACACATTTCAGTAGGAGTGCGAGTACGTACAGAGAATAACGAAAGGTATGAACTTTTCAAATTTCAAATTTTACAAAATTTATCATTTTGCTATCTCGTCGTTGCGTACCGTACATCTTCAAAATTCATCCCTCAGTATCCAGAAACAAAAATCTTTCTCTCCGCGTACATTCATTATTGTACAATATTTTTTTATGTATAAAACATTATCAATAAACAGTATCATAGCTCAGTACCTATAGTACATACACATATAAAGCAATGACAAATATCTAGAAAGCATTGAGGACGAGTGCGGAATGTGGCTGTGTATATAGAGAACCTCCCGTTTGCTGGGGGTTGCTATGGGGCATTCCTGTTTCTGGTATGCAATATCAGAAATTCCTCCCCATGTCGCCTCTCACTAACTGTACAGGCTGGTCGGACGTTCGTTGATACTATTTTGATAAAATAATATACATTTTTTTGCAAACTGTACCACCTATGCAACTCCCAGGTACAAAAGTATGACAACAGAACTGATACATATGTTAGATAAGAACGACGCATGGTTTTTGACAGGGTAATAAGAATTATAAATGACAATAATGTAAAATAAATCATACCTATTTAAGGATTAATAGATTGTACCGTCTTGCTACACTTTGCACGGTCAATGATTATTTAATTTCTGCATCGTTCACTCTGACAATAAATTAGAGTATTGACTTACTTGTTAGTCTACTAGCAATACTCGTCATAGCGAATTCGACTACAGTTCAATTATTGGAAAGGGTAGTTTTAGCCAGGGGCAACGACTGGCTGCATTCGACGTATTGTCAATTTGCTACTACTCGTCTCGTTCGTTCAAAATCGATCACGACCAGGCACACACAGAGCAGACATTTCCTACGGCAGGTCTATGGATAATATAATGATAGGTGTGTACGAGCTGGATGATCTAACTTTTTCGCCTGATCAAACACAACATTTCTTTATCATTATTCATTTAAATTCGCATACGAAGATCCTTGACTTTCTTGCCAAAAATTTGCATAGATTATTGCATACTGTTATCGTGCACCGAATAAATACATGTATAGAGTCGTTAATTGAATAAGCGAAAAATTATATCAATTTTCTCGAAATCTTATGTAAGCATAAAAGTACTATTTATTGCCTTTGAGAATATGAAGTTCGCATATACCGTACAAATCTATCCTATAAGTTTTGACAATGTAAATTATATCCAAATCGTCAATAAATTTCGATAATAACTTTTCGATAGAAAGAATTTCTTAACAATTCACAGCTCTCCACTTTAGATACGCGTGACGAAGATCAATCTGGTCAGATGATACATAAGATACGTACGGTCATCGACAATCGAGAATCAAAATTAGAAAAATATTATCGATATCGACCTAAAAGATAAGTCCTTGATTACGCACTGCCTATCAAACGAGTAAGAAGCGTGCATAAGATCAATATGACTAGCAGCAGTAATGAAGCACGTGACTTTATGAAAATAAAAAAAAGCAATGGTCGTTAAAGGACACAAAGTATTAATTACAAAAAAATGCACTGACACTATTTTATAAATTAAATTTACATCGGTCGCCTGTAATTTCTTTGCATGGACACCAGCGTATATTTCACTTGATCAGAGGACCCACTTGTCACTTCTTCTTGTACACCCTATACACCCACACTCGGTTGAACCCCCCGACAGCAAACCGTTCCCGTCCCCAGGTTTAAATTATTTTCAAACTAGCCAAATAATATCTAAATGGCTGTCTTCCCAGGGAAGCTCGTATTTATTAAATTTCTTTGACTTTCTATCAGCCATTTTGATCCCGTGGAACCTGCTCTCCTCATAGCCGACTGCCAAAAAAAATTCTTTTACACGAATTAATCTATCCTATGCCATTTCGCATTATGGAACCAAAAAAGACTCTTTCGTATACCACCATATATATACCAATCAACCATATCAATAAAGTATAAAAATATCAGATAAAAAAAAAGTACGAGTAACTATATATTAAAATCTTCATTAATCAAGTATCCACGATCGTTTCTTATCTCTATCGCAATAAAAAGACAGTATGATCAAGAATGGCGGAGGTCGTGCAAAATGGTAGCTATTGAATTAAAAGTACGTCGGGAATAAAACGAGTATGAAAAAGAAGAGAAGAGAGGGACGAGAGGAGGAACCAAAAAAAGAATAAGAAATCTCTCCTTTATAGCTCCTCGTGCTCTGCGTTCTATCGTATCCTGGAAGAGGAGCGACGGGGGGGAGAACACCCCGTTCTCACCCTTCCTAGATTTCTTTCCA
Source organism: Trachelus iudaicus (assembly GCA_030142595.1). NCBI lineage: Eukaryota > Metazoa > Arthropoda > Insecta > Hymenoptera > Cephidae > Trachelus > Trachelus iudaicus. The sequence continues at coordinate 843,055 of JARQTH010000297.1, read as the reverse complement.
CTCTTAACTTCGGTCCGTTTCTCGGTACCTTCGACCGTCGTCGTTTTCTCTTTGCTATCCTCATTGCCCTCGCACTTCTTCCTTCTCCTCTTCTTCCTCTACCTCTGCTTCTACCGCCACTACTGGTATCGCTATACGGTATAGGATCCCTGCGCCATCCTCTATACCCTCTGGCGTCCCACGTCGCAACCCTCCTACGACGAGCCCGTGCTCCACCGTCCATAAAAATAAAATTTCAATAAATCTCCGCTGGTGAATCTAGTGGGGTATCCGGAGGCGGGCTATCCGCTCATTGGAGCGGCATCCGCAGCGGTTACGCCTACCGCAACGAAGAGATAGCTGGGTTTCCCTTGGACGTGGACAACCCTGGTTGTTTGCTGGTTGCTCGCTGACTGTTTCATGGTTTTTCTTGCCGTCTTCCTGGATAGCAGTGCAGCTTTATGACTGTATAAGCATCCTGGCGCAGTCATTGCAATTGTACAGCATCTGGTGGACAAGTCCTGTGAATAATATTGCTGATTAATATTTTCCAAAAAAATTCCCGAATTCTATATGACAATTATGACGTCAATGTTAAAAAAAAAATTTTTCAAATAAAATTACATGCTATTCGTTACACGTGAAAAAAATTGCTCTCCTTTACTTTTTAATGGCAGTCTAGTCTTTGTTTTTTACGATATTACTCTCCTCGAGTATTATTATTTTTTACTGTCAATCACGCTTTTTTTTAGCAAATTCTTACCTTGTATGAATGATCTCATTTTTTTTGGCTCCATTCACGAAATCCGTATGACAAGTGGATTACATATAAATACAATATGTATAGCATGGAATAATTGACAATTGTGTGTACAAAGAACATGAAGTAAAATATCCCAAAAAAAAAAAATCTTGAATCCCTCTGTCTTCCTCTCGTACCCTCGAGATTCAAGAATGTAATTTGTTGAGTTTGTATTTTACAAAGGAGAGAGGAAAGCGAGAGGGGTGAGTACGAGGTTCCCTTTGACGAAGCAAAAAGAAGCGTATCATCCATTTTGCAGAAAACGCTCGGTATTTACGCGGGTATAATATAGTCGCAATGGAAAACAGTCCACTCGAATAGCTACGCTCCTGGTGAGCGCTGAAGCTGAAGGATAGGAGCGATTTAATATCACGCCCACGAGCTCCATACGGGGGAGTAGAATGCCAGCCTATGTGCCATCCAGCTAAGGTATATATACATATACATTTACATGTATATGTATATATCCAGCGGGAGCGATAAAGGTAGCCATACTGTCAGACGGAGTGGAAACTATAGTCGGCGGCAGACGCAACGAGTGGGAGAAGGAGGAGAAAAGTTGCTGAAGAGGGTGCAGAAGTGAGATGGAATTACGGCGCGAGGAGAGGCAGGGTGGAGTGAAGAGGAGAGAGAAGGACTGAGTTGCAAATGGTGGGGAGTTCGGATATGGCAGCCGAACAGTTCGCTGTTTGCCTTCCAAGGGCACGGGCCGTTTTCTCGGTAACGGGGTGTAAATCCTCGTCGTACCGACGTTACCTGGAGATCGCGAGGAATTCGATAGACTGTTCGGTGCCTGGAGATAAAAGTGTGAAAATTGACCATAGAGGTACACGAGGTGTGCAGGAGTTTTGCTCCTGGGGAGGCATGCTCAACAATATCTCTGCCGGCGGATCCGTACATGGGATTTCCGGTAAGTATTTGATAGTGACTGTTTTTCGTATTTTTTTTTGGCGTGGGAGGAAGGAGGAGGGATCGTTTAGGAATAGTGAATATATTTTTTTTCAAGGAATCTTTGGACGGTGTTGTCTCTGAATGAAATTCGAGGGTTACTTTTTAGGGGTAATGAAATTTTGAAATTGAGGTAGAGATTAATTAATTTTATAACTCATTTTTTTTTAATTAAGGTTGGTCATTGAAGTTTTTGATTTTGTTTTTGGGACTTGTTTCTTATATGGAGTTTGAAGTATGGCGTGCGACGGAAGTCATTTCGTCGAATTTTTCGCGTGAGCTAGAATTTTTGTAGGGGGATTATTGTGATTATTGGCTTGATAAGGGATTGGAGCGTTGTTCCGATTGGAATTGGTTCATTGAATTAAATTAAAATAAAATTATAAATTTAATTTGTATACCATGGGATAATTGAGATACTTTTCATAGCTTGACAGCACTTACTCAAATTTTTAAGCACCGATACAAATCTTATTTTCTTACTTGAGTATATATGGAAAAATTGGGAATAATTTATTGGTTATGCATTTAAATGATATTTGGAGAACGTCTGTGACTTGAAAAATAAGTAGATGCTACCGACGCATGTATCTGCACGCATTCAAATCTCCTTACGTACTCGCCCGAGTAGCCGTACTAAAATCAAAAGTTAATACTGTCAATACAATAATCAAAAACAAGGTATTTGCGTAATGTAGAAATAAAAAGATGATAAAGTTTAGAGTGTCATCGAAATAATAATTACCATTAGGACAAATAGCTGACAGTTAAAAATAATGCCTGTTCACGATAATACCAGTAGTTAATTTTTTATATAAAATAATAATAAAAAAATATTCCAAAATTAGCATACCTTCAAATAACTAACAGAAAACATAACAGTGCCATACGGTGACAAATGCCCATATAAATTGATCAAAATTGATGTCCAAGATCGAAGCCGATGATAATACACGGGAAAATGAAATGGAAAAAAAAAATGATGAAAATTGAATCGCGAAATGTAACTGGGAAAACATCCATCATCTAAATCCATCGAAATTCATGGGATGAAAAGAGTGAGTGTGTGAAATTAAATCACTGGTTTGCATCAGATTTTTTTTTTGTTTCCTTTTCTCTGACAGCACGTTATCGATTTTGTTTATTTTACCAACAATTCAGTCCCGGCAATCTTGTACCGTAGGGCAAAGCATGTATTGGACGGATATGAAGATTAAAAATGACCAGTAAAATACTACGCGTTTCTTGAGTGTATCAAGAAATAGAAATTTTGCACAACACTGCACGAGGAAAGGTATTTCAAAGAAAAAATACAAAAAAGGGCGGGAAAAGGACTCAATTGACAGAACACGTGTCGTTTTTGTTTGGGTTCTCCCTTCAATGGAAACAGCCTCTCGGGTCTGATTGCCATAATTACCTTAGTTCAAATTAAATTAGGCGAGAAGTTAAGGAACGAATTAGTGAGTTGGGATGTACCTGTCCCACTCCGTGTAAACGGGCTATTCATCAATGGGTGTATCGAATTTGAATGTCCATGGGATGATAGTATTTAAAATGCGTAGTATTAAAATTAACAAGAATTTAACAGTCAATAAACACACTGCGGTTAATACCAATCCATGACGTGACAAATTTGACAAATAATATTTTTCAATACTTCATGCCAATCTCAATTATTTTGAACGTATGCAGCTGATACTTTATCGCAAGCTTTGGTTGGACGTAGTTTTATAGAAAAATGATAAGAAAATTAGTAGATTCCTACACTACCGCGGATATAGACAAAGACATAATTATTTAATAAATATTTAAGAAATTTTATATTTTTCTTAATTATTAAATAATATTGAACCGAGAATATTTCGTCAGTCAATTACTTATGTTGTGGTATATGAAATTTATTTATGGACCACGTAGTCTGTCAGTGTAATTAAAGTCCGACGGATGGAGTATTCGATGAGATGGTTAACGTGAAAAAAAAGCAAGTAACAAAAAAAATACATACGGGTAAGGGGATGGTCCATGGAATATATGTATACAATGGTAATAACGTGACCTCAAGATCCTTTACTAATTAGCATTCGTGGTGACTGCTTAAACAAGCGCACTGAACGAGGATGTTTTGTCGGTGGTTCTTTTATTTGAGTCGAGGCCGAAAAGCACACACGATACAGACTCAAAGTTGCTTCCGAGTGCTACTGCGAGAGACATAAGAAAAATTTGTAAAGGAGAAAAAAAATAAGAGGAAAATAAAAGAAGCGATGCCGATGAATACCAACTACATAGACCAAAGCTCATGGTCCATAACAGCATCCAAAATCTTAAAAGAAAAAAAAAAAAAAGATGAACCTCGCTCCGAACCATTAGATCAAAGAGACCTGCCGAATTTCCGGGAGGCCTCGTAAACGTTCGGTGCCTCTTCCAATAAAATCGAAATAAAATCATCAGGAGCTGGGAAAATAAAACGGAAATAAAGACGAGTCGTAAAGTTCATTCATACAATATCCCTCTATTGAGTGAGCTCCAACGTTCACGGTGGTCCGAAGTTAAAGGAATCATGGAAATAATTCTCTTGTAAATGTCGATCATGCGTAACCTCAAAATTTTCTATCAATAATTACATTGAAAAGATCGTACTAATACTCACCGCAAGAAACGACAACCGTGTTAACGTAAAGGCAATCGTATCCCGGCATACAGTCTGTGGCACGTAACCTCAAAAAAAGATGTAGTTCATTATGTAACTGCCTTTGACAAAACTTTGCGGAGCGTCCTGACGATATCGTCTCAAATCGGCAACTCCCTGTATCCACACACACACACACACACACACACACACACACACACACACACACACACACACACACGTAACAGGAACAGTATGTGTAACAGCGTCGCGACGCACTTTAATGTAACAGCACCGGTGCACACGCGCTCAATCCTCGCAGATATGTATTTGCTTGCCTAGAAGCGGAGGCCGGTGACGATTCTCGCACCTTCGTGCTAAGTGGTCCGTGTGCCCCGCGCCACCGGTTGTCCAGCTTCTGCTCCTATACAAATTTAAACTGCATAGAACGTCGGGAACGGGTGTCCTGATACTCAGGAGAAACACAGGGAACAGGGAATAAAGGGGATACGTGTGCTGTATATAAAGAATAATATAAAAAGGTTAGGTATCTTTATATTGACAGGGGCGAAGGACCTTCATGCGCACGATCTGAAGCGACACGAGAAATTGGACGGAGTCCTGGGGGTGAATTTAGGAAGTGGTTTATCCGGCGGCGGAGGACTCACGATTCATCAGGAATTGATCATGACCATGCCTGGCACCGGTAGGTTTTAATTATTAGATTAATCATTGATATTTAATTGCTCGGCCGGTAGTTAAATCAAAAGTCATTTATATTATAGGTCGGTAATTGAATCTTTTTTTCAATTTCGTACTGCAGTTTGACGTCGTTTGCCTTGTTAAATTCGTATTGTCAATAGTTTGATTTTTTATCGTTGAAACTGCCTTATTTTAATTAACTTTCATTTTATTGCTGTTTTTCTTTTGACTTGACTTGATCGAAGGTTCGTGTTTTTAATTTTGACGTGACTTTTCTTGGTCAAAGGGAGTGCCGCCGCCATTGGTCAGGGTGATGACAAACCGGCTAAACAGAAGCGACATCGGACACGATTCACACCGGCACAGCTTAACGAACTGGAAAGGTGTTTCAGTAAAACCCACTACCCGGACATCTTCCTCAGGGAAGAGATCGCCATGAGAATTGGACTTACGGAGAGTAGAGTTCAGGTAAGTTTTTATTTCTAGATTTCTCTTGGAACTCATTGACGTTGAAGTGACGTATGATCCGAATGACATATTGCGTTCGGGCATTTATAGGATAGTGCTGGGAACGACTTTAACCTAAAAATTTTAAGGATAATCGAAACTCATTGAGCGTTAGTTAACTATGCGTACTTTTCGCCATCTTGGCGATATGATAATGTCGTTCTAGGGATTACAGTTGTATCAAAGCTGTCTCAGAATCAATTACTTGGGCCTAATGTGGCTTTTCGGATTAAACCGAAACTTGGAGTTGCTAAGCCCTCGCTCTATGGGGGCTTGAATTTTCCTGGGTCTCGTGGCTGCTGTATCGCCACCGCAAGACCGCAACATACCGTTGCGTAATTTTGCTTTACTGATTTCTCTTCTTTGACGGGTAACTTCGTGTCTGATCCTCTGGAAAGGAGAAACAAACATTCTTAACGTACTGTACAAATATACGAAACAATTTTGAGGTTAGTCGAACATTCGAATTTTTAGATGCTCGTGAAGCACCAGAAGATACAAAATAATTGCAACTGTTATACAGAGAGGTTAATTCGAACGCCTTTTTATCACTGTATTAATAATTATTTAATTAATACTCTATTGGGAGACTATGAGATTTCATGTAGTGTTATTTTCAAGACGGGATGTGTTGTGGTGATGTGATATTTATAATATGGCGGGAAATATGAATTTCATATTATCATAACAAGTATAGGAATTGCTGTACAAGTTTTATACAAATATATTTGACTCTAGACTTACAGTGAAATTTCGAATTTTCATTTAAATCTTCCGAGGCGGATACCCAGATATAAGAAAATGTGAATTCGTAAGCCACAACGATTCTGATGGTCCATTTCACGAAAACCTTTTTCTCTCCCTCAGCCCCCGTCAGCCACCGACGTTTTTTTTAAGTCTTCGGGGCACGTCGAGAAAAACGGAGCTAATAGAATTTCATGAAATTTTTATTCGCAACTTGAAGCGTCAGTCAAGCCGTGTCGCCCTCTGCATATCAAACAGTCTCGCGCACTTGCGAATACAACTGACAATGCGAATCCTCATGATACCTCTATAAAGAGTTATTCACGATACACTATACATATTAAATTAAACGTTCATAAAACCTCACCAAAAAAAAAAAAGAAAACGATAACAAATTATTAGTAAGCTTTTTTAAAAAAAATATTTTTCAAAATAATCCACTACATGTAAAAACTTATAATCCCGTTGTATTCGATCGATTGATTTTTATACAGTATCTTAAAATCAATTAAACATAAATTCAACGGTGACATTAGGAATTGAAAATTTCTCTCTGTCTGCGTTTCTTATGATCCTTCAGGTGGTACATTAAATTTTGAGTGTAACGAAGGACGCAAGGTAGGACGGATATGGCGGAGAGGATAAAAGTGGGTAGAAACGTGGACAAAAGTAGAAGAGGGTGGACTGGTATCCTTAATTGAAAGAGGTTTTGCGTGGACGAGGGCTGATATCGAGGCGAACGGAGCGTTTCCAAGGGAACGGTGTGGCGAGTAGACGCGCAGAGGATTTCAGTCACCAATGGGGGCCGCGAGAAAGGCGCCGGCGCTGAGCGTCGCTGTGCTATCGAGCGTCGCTATCAAAGACTTCTTGACTTGCTATGGCGCTGCCATGAATATTTCGGATGGTGGTGGCGACGGGAAGGTGGTTCGGCGCGGGGGGGCTCTAAGCAAAGGTCGGGTTGGTCAAAGCCGTGTGACTCTTAAAAATAAACTAAAATAAATACATCATGTTCGACCTTTTTCAACGTCTTTCAAACGAATTCTACAATTACTCATTGATTAATAGGAATTTCATAAATTTTTTATTCGTACTGACGTTAACACGGCTGCTGTTATCAGTGGCGCAGAAAGAATCTGTGCTTTTCAGAAAATTGGTGTATTGCGTTATTGAATTTGTTTGAATCTGATCGAACGATCCGTATTACAATAATTGACTTGAAATTAGAGTCCGAATAATTAGCAGTTATAATTAATTATAAGAATTTCTATAACTCCTAAAAAATGACATAATATTAATATTAATGTTATTAATATTTTAATTAATTATAATATTTTCGTCATTTTCTTTTCTTTCTTTCTTTCATGAATTCACTGGGACGTTGATAAAAGGTGAAAGGTCATCGCCAACAAATGCCGTTAAAGAGACAAAAGCTCTTTATGTCTCTGCATTAATTACGGATTTGGACACTCTGTTATCACTATCCAGTCTTTTGCACTTTTAATTACACGCAGTTTAATCCACGAATTCACATTTTCTGTTTCGCCCATCCGATTGAACTTTATTAGACTGCATACAGCCGATTTAAATTTAATCATAATGAAGAGGCGATTAAAATTGCAATCGTCCACAGAATAGAACCCATATCGCCGGCTGTTAACGTCTGCTAACTGGCGTTTAACTTAACTACCCCCAGGTAACTGCTCGTTTCTAGGCTTGAAGGGTCCTTTCGATTACTACTGCCGGAATTTTATGGGATACGACCTTTCCGTCGATGGGATACGATCTTTTCCCTGTCTCTGCCATTTTCCCCATAGTTCCCATTATCTTCTTCCTTTCTCTTCTTTCACTCTGCGCCGCCTGCTAACAGCTCACGTTATCAACCCTTTCAGTATTTTCTACTTTTTTTTTGGTTCAATTATCCAAAATTCAGCATTTATCCACGCGCTCACAGCTAACGTTATCGATATCGAGGTCTGCCGAAAATCCGCAAAACCACCCCAATAAACAGGGGCTGAAAGTCACATATGCGATGGGATTTGAGACACGCAACGCGTACCAAGTATTGCTTTCAAAGTCTATCCCATGGGGTACGAACGAATGGTGAATTTCATTCCTTATTCCTTGGGGATAAATAAGTGACTGCTTCCAGGGTAAATGTAGTTCGTTATTGACTCTCCTCGAGAAACTTCCTCGATAACAGCCCAAAGATGCATTTCCAGGTGAGCACTGAAATATTGAAAAATTTCGAATTCATCAATATCTTACGGCATACGCCGTGCTATTGTTTCAAACCAAAATTACATATTAAGTGTTAAAGTCTAATCGGAAGAAAAATGATTGCTCATTAAAATTATTTTGGACACCCTATGCCAAAGGAGGGAAGGTTAGAATTCGCAAAAGGTTCGGCAGAGGGTTCAGCTATGCGGCGGCCTATGCATTTTAAGGGAGGCTGATTTTTAATGTGGTATAAATATGCATAGCCCACGATATTAGCTCTTACGTGTCGCAGGAGAAATAAAATATAACTAGTATAATGCGACAGCCCTACCCCCTGCAAGTCAGGATGGACTCGTAGGGGGATGGTGGTGCCCGACAAGGGAATAGGGTTCTCAATGGATAAACGGTGTTACTATGGGTTCCCAAGGGTGCATCATCTAACGCCCATTTCGTTAGGATATCTTTCACCGTCAAACCCGAAGCATAGAGAACAATTTGGAAGAGACGTCAAAACTGCTTTATTTTCAAAATTATTTGATCGTTCGATATCGTTCTTTGAATCGTCGAATATAAATAATTTTAATACTGATATCCATCACGAGAGACTTTGCCAAATTTTTTCTCTTTAATCAAATCTCACACCTCTTGCGCCCTAATTCGAAAGGGGTACGTATACAAGTTAAAAGGATAGTCTTGACTAATTTAACGACTGGTCCTGCCTAAGCTGGCGATATTGCGCGTGTGAAATAATAATAAAACTCTGAACGGATCAAGTTTACGAGGGCTCTGCATGTCAAACGTCCAGGAACGCATTTTATCGCTGGATTCACGGTTTAACGCGTAGATATACGTGTCTTGTTTTATTATATAAAAGAAGCGGATCCCTGGATGGGTTCGGTATGATCTGTATAGAATAAAATAGATATTAAGATCATAGCCTTGTCTGCTTACAAGTGCGAGTAAATATATTTTATAGGAATTTTTGAAAGATAATTTTACCTTAATCGTATTGATAATCATCATTCCCTCCTATGGACGATCTTTGATTATTTGATATTCAAGCTAATGGTGCAGGGTTTAAGGGGTGTATCGACGAAACTGAATCCAAGGGTGATTTTGCGAGGTGTCTCCACTGTGTCCTATATATGGATTAAAGGAATGAGATTAAAGATCGTAAAGCCATCTCGAAATGGCTCTCTTAAATATTTCGCAATAATCGTTGCAATATCATATTCGTGATCTCATTGGAGATCACGGTATGGAGATGAAACTTTTTTTCTTTACCTCTTTTGTTCTTAATCCAAAGATGGGACAAAGAAAGGTAGAGCGTGTCTTTTTTTAAATGAAATATATGCATTTTCGATGTGTCCTTGATCCTAAAGTCGTATGTAATTTTCTATTTTTTCAAAGAAGCTTCGATCCGATCGTCACCAAATATGGGGAAAAAACGGACGCCTCGGTCCTAATGGGGTAATTGGATGTGTTCTTCAATTTGGCAATCCATTAAATACGTAAAATTAGAAATCCTCTAATAATGGGTGAACTAACTAGGATCCTCTCTCTTTAGTTTTCATGCTCTCCTTTATATCTATCCTTTATCTCTTATCCACCTAACGAAACCAGAGCAACGGGTGGTCCGGGTAATGTGTCTTGCCACCCTCGGACAGGATCCCGACCGCCATCATCAATCAGGTCTGATGCACGCCCTGCAAGTTCATACAATATTTATTTTCATTAAAGTTCTCAGCGACAAGAGAAAACTCTAGGCTGCTGTCCTCCTTGCTATTGTTGTTTATTCCTTTTTTTTCATTATTGATATTTTTTAAAACATTTTCGTAACTCGACACCGATAGCCAACAATCCGAAAACTATCTTCGAGAACCAACCTACGTTGCCTTCGCTCGTGCATCCGCAAGCCAGGCGGGCGCCAGCCAATTCTTTTGTCACCGGGAACTGACAAGCCTGTATGAACTGGGAGTCAGGGCGAAACAGGCCCAACCCCTGCAAAACGGGAGCTCTGACGGAACCTCTCAGAAGACGCGATAAATTAACGGATCCTGTCGATTTTTGGGAACGCGTAAAATCGAGAAACGCAACCGTAGGTGCTGATCTTTGGGGTCGCTTAAAATCAGCAAAGCCGCTCAGGCTGCTAGGTTGAAGTGGAGAGGGTCGGAGTAAGAGTCAGGCAAATAATACGAGATACAGAGAGCAATGGGTCGAGAACGTGATAGAACGAATCGGGAGTAATAAATCGAAATCCCTTCACCGATGAATAAATTGGGAGTCCTCGCCGGAGCTGGTGCAGCTGATCCGTGAAGGCCGAGAACAGCATCCAGGAGACACTCAGGTGGGCACAGCAATGCAATTCCGGAAGACACTCAGAAAATTAGTTGAATTTTCTGGATATCGCGAGAGCAACGCGAGAACTACACGAGCGAGAAGTTGCTATACCATATCGAAATAGGGTTAGAAAAACTATCAACAGATGCTTTGACAGTAGTCAAATTCGAGAACTAATAATTCTGATTGGTCGGGATCCTTATAGCCGATAACTCTTCCATTTCCCTCGAGTCGTCCCTTTAAACCAAACCGAGAGCGTTCCTTAGCGAATCGGTACGTGACTCCTGGAGATCCTCCACGGCCGCTTCCCCAGGTCATCGGGCGACAGCTGGGCACCACATCCTTAACTCGGGTCAGGGGGTTCCGCCCCTGCCCTTGACCGTATCAAAACTCCATCTCCGCCCGCTCTACAGCCCTTTGCCCATCTCCAGCGGGACGCCGGTATCTCACCCGGGCTTCTGCCAGCCCGTGGAGACGTCTCCGTCGGGTCGTCTTCTCTGCCGGTCAACTCGGTACGTCGTGACTATCTCCCCACGGCAGATTCGAGCACCTCGACCTCAACGATATCAAATCCTCCGAGAGCATTGGCGTAGCTATAAGAATTCCGAGCAGGGTGGCAACTCGTAGGAAACCAGAAAGCGAAAACTTTATCTGAATCAGTAGCCGAAGTCGCTTTGCGATGATGAATCAAAAAATCCACGTCACACTTTTCATCACAGGCGAAACCATGACTCAGTAATGACGCTAAAATCAAGTATCACAAATGTCTGGGGTTGAAGTGTCAAGCGATAAAAGTAAAATCAGCTATATTCGAATGTCTCGGTTGACACTTGACACTTGCGCTTAACGGAACCCATTAGTTCCAATTTTAAACGTCCGCCGCTTTTAAATTAATTTATTACACCAGAGTGGTATTTTCGAATAAAAAGCTATGGTCCATTCCATGGTTTTAAATATCCATTGGAAGGTATCAAATACTACAAATATGTTCAGCGATGCCAACGGCGACGCCTTACCAAAGGACTTTGTGTCTATGAGAAATAAATTTTTTCTTCTTTCGTCGTCCTCGCGCGTCTCTCTTTGTCGACAGTCCTTCCGGGCGAAAGATCAGATTTTTATTTCCCTCTATTATCAGAAGCTCGGCCAAGTAATTTCTCAATGCTGCAGCCGGAAGCTACTCCGATATATCTTAGGGTCTCTGGCAGATCCCAGCCGCTTGCCTTGATGGTGAAGCTCAATTTATATCAGCACCCGTTCAAACCCCCTTTACGAGGTCTCACCTTCCTCAGTTTCACCCTAACCTCAAACCATCATCCGCTCCTGAAGCTCGAACCTCACCCCTCGCCTTCATCTCTTAGGACCCCAAGGGCTCGAGGATCTTTTTTTTTTCGCCAAGCTAGACTAAGCCATCCACGATTGCCGAAAAACAAATAGAAAACTCTCGTCACCTTCAAATATTTGTACCCTCTTGGGCTCCGACCTTCGCACCATCTACCAGGACAACCCAACCTTTAGTGGTAACCCAAGGATAACAAGATACGACTACACTTAGCTGTACCGATACTCGATCACACAATAATTTACTTGAACTGTACCTCTTGAAATGCTCGTTCGACGAGCATATATAAGATCTGCCTAAAATTCTTTGGAAACGGCCAAACCACCCCTGCTCGTACTCTTGGCGTGATTCTCCATCTCCAGGTGCCTGGATGGACAGCTGCCTTGGCGCACGCGCTCCCATCCATATCCTGCGGTGATTGATCAATTTTTAAAAAGCAACTCGCCTAATTGACCAGCCGAACGATGATCGTGCACCACTTTCTAGCTGGTCTTAGTCATCGAAAGGTGTGTTCCGATCGGTTTGATCCTCTGCTTACCGGTTTAACAGTTGCTGCGATCACTTTGCACGTGGCTTACCCTTTTAATCCGATCATTCGTATGCCCTTCTGCACTCGTCCTGACCGATCCCGATGAATATACCTTGTTTGAGCTGAACAAGCTGCTCCATCGATGAATTAGTCAGGATGACTTTGTAATACTTGAGCCACGTACTCGGGATCCACGTCAGATCATTGGATCTATTTAATTCACTAGACCAGATTAATTTTAAACTTTAATATAAAATTTCACAGAGCTTCGTTAAGCGTTCAATTAAAAAAATACTAGAAAATATACCTCTGTAATAGACTGTACGTAAGCGTTCCTAGGTCTCACGAGCTCTGAGGGATGGTTCGACCCAGCTGATCATATTTGTTGGTTTTTTGTTTTCCTTTTTTTTTTCCTTACCAAGCGTGTAAGTGCGAATTATCCACGGGCTTTTAGCCGTAGCTCTAGCATGAAATCTGTGCAACCACACCCACAGGGTAGAAGAGGAGGCCGGGGCGGGAAGGGGGGCGAGGGGTTGAATGGGGTCGGGGGTGTGGAAGGCGCGCTTGGCTCGTCTACGGGATTCAAGGGGATGCGAAAGGGGACGGTAGCACGAGTAGAAGAGGGTGTATCACAAGGAGGGTTGCAAAAGGGAGACAGAGCGTATCGTTTACAAGCTACCTCGCTTTCAAGGTGGCTGCTGCTAAAACGAAGGGAAGAAAGGGAGGGACAAGTCGGGGGTTAAAGGTGAAGCTGAGGCTAGTCAAGGGATCGCGGAGATGGTGCCCGTCGGCACGCCCTCTGTTCTAAGGGTAGTTTCTTCTTTATTGGATCCTCCGTATGCGCCAGAGCAATATGGTTATTGGCATTTTAAACGAGTCTCGAATAAACCCTCTCGCGAGACGAAGCCAGAGGAAGCTCTGACGAAGAATATAGCAGCGCGCCACTCCTTATAAAAATATAAAAAATTAATTACTATCAAGGAAAATATTCATCTCTTGACAATCTATTTGTCGTATAAAAAATCTTTTCCTTATCCTCTACAGAGACGTTTGACTCCCGGCAATGGTAGCTTCTGCAGGAACCTGACGTGTTTCTCGCCGACGGTAGAGGAACGGGATACCCTGGCGCGGAGTGTAACCTGCAAATCCCATATATCCAATTAGATTCGTATAATCCCTGTATACTGTAGGAGGTGGAAGGGCGTCGGGGTAGGTACGGTGTTCGGATCGGGAGAACGCGTGCGCTGCCCGCACGCTAATGCTAAAGTACTAATTTATGGGCACATATGAAATGGGCTATGGCGCCCACCGCGAACCAGGAAAGGGACTCTAGGCTACGAACCCCGGGTATATCGGAGAACACGGACGGGCTTTGCATGCGATATCAATAAATCAAGTCCCCAGGACCTCGCAGCTTAGGGGCCACTACGTGGCCAGAATCAACAGCTCATAACGTTGGCTAATAGCTACTGCCGTTGGGGTTCGAAGATATTGTTGTAACATCAAGGAACAACCCCATTCCTACCCCATAGGACTTCGCCGACTTTGATTCTTCATTGCTACCCTCGTGCGACCCCACCAGGATAACCTGGACTATACCCTCTTCTGACTTTATACGCTATATTTTCTTGACTGTCAGCTTGATGACAATACGTAAGCGTGTACATGTTCCATTTTAGGTGTGGTTTCAAAATCGACGTGCCAAATGGAAGAAACGCAAGAAGACTACCAACGTCTTTAGATCACCAGGTGCTCTACTACCCTCTCACGGTCTGCCACCCTTTGGAGCTATGAGTTCTGAACTTTGTGGAGCTGCCGGGATGTTTCATGCTCCCACCGATCGATGGGGTATGGGTCCAGGTTGGTACTCGAGGCTGTTATCATTTGTAGTACATATAATTTTGTGAAATTTTTTTTATCACTTCAGGCCTTAGTCAGCTGAGTCAAGGTGGCATGGGCATGGGTGGCTTTGGACAGAGTTTGGGTCAACTTGGACAACAAAGTTCCGGAAGTCTGGGCACCAGCTTGGGACTCAGTAATTCCGGCTTACCAATCAGCAGTCCATCCCAATCCGTCTATCAAGCTAGCTACGGTTTGAATTCACTTGGTGAGTCTTTGGTGGCTTCCTCATTCTTCGTCGTAGGGACGTTTGCTCTAGGACTCTGGTACAGCCTGTATATATTTATAGAGTATGATTTCTCTGAAGGGCAATCATAAAATTCTAAATTCTTTATTTGTACATGATTTTTCTGAAAGGAAGCTCACCAGGGTCCACGATGTGATCCTGAAGGGTGAGCGAACGTCCATAGGTACCTGCATCCTATCCTTCTCCTTGGACTTTCTCGTCACTCTCTGCCCACAAGGAATTTGAGACAGAAACATAAACTTCATTCTTGTGTTTACGCAGGCAGACCTCAAGGTGGTCACACCTAGGTGCGAGATCTTTCACTGTGTATTTACCATTACGTCCTGATGCACAGTCTGTCTCGGTTGAGGTGCACTTCACGTGGAACCGGGTCCACTTTGTCCATTTCGAAGCAGCAAAATTCATTGACCATCCTTATTGGTACTGTTGTGAAAATATCGCGAAATTTTACGCATGTCGTTCTTTATTTTCTGAAAAAAAAAGGAAATTAAATATATGCTGGACATTAACATTTTTTTTAACATTCATAACGGTACACGGTTACGCCTCTTGTGCATAAGACATTTTGAATAACTCCCGGCTATACGTTATTCATGTAAAAGGCTACAAAAAAATGGCTTAAAAGTATCTTAAAATCGTTTCGAGTTAAACGCGACCTACGAAAGCAATTGTTTCACATTGGAATTCTTTAAAAGACGACGTTTCGCGCAAGAAAAAATTGTGCAAGTATTCGTCTCCAAGACTTTTTGCCCCTCTCGTTCACTAATTGGTCCGCTCGGAGAAACCGTAGCTAAGACTTCAGACGCGTTACTACAATTTCACAACCAGAAAGTTATATGTACCGAGATACGTAACGCGCGCGCACCGTGTCAATTACCATACATTATCACCAGTCAAGCTTCTTAGCTGCGTTACTTAAAAATATGCCCTCGCCGTGTTACAACTGTCTCTCGCGAAGCGGGAGGTACAGCTGGAGCTCGAGGAGTCACGTCGGATGACGAAGAGGCAATAGTTGGTCGTTGGTTTGCAGTAACCGCCTTTACGCGGCGGTAACACATCGGGCAAACAGCTTTTAGAGCGAGGCTTATTTTTCGGTTTTCAATGATGATTAGCACTTTCGGAATGCGATGGTTCGGTCGGTTCCACCAATTGTGCTGCCCTCTGTCGCCGCAAACAAGACTCTATGAGGTGTAAATTAACACATTTCAAAATGCCCGATTTATTGGCCGTTATGCTCTCCACTCTTAATGCCCACACAAAAGTTATTCCCATGTAAAATAAGTATCCGTGTACGCAGGTTGTACCGGATGATTAATAAATTATAGGGAAAGTAAATTTGGTTACCGGTCATATACTCTGGTGGAATGATCTTTTTGAGGTTAGACCACGATTTCTTTCTTTCGTAAGGGTCCGTTATATCCAGCTATGCGGATACCAAACAGGGATAGATTATAGGACTCCCTTCAATCCATTTGGTGTAAACCTTTTCGCGTACTTCTCAAGAAGACTTTTATCCTGGATAAACAGTGGCCCGATATGGCGGTGGATATCGTAAAAGGAACTTAAACGTAGAACCTAACCAAGAGGCCACCAACGTCGTGACCAGGATGGGAATGAGTTTACGACATCCAGTAGCCTCGGACGCACTTCGTAAGCCCTGCCTACCGTATTGACGTCCTCGGTTGGGCCCACCAAGAGAGGCGATCCTCTACACCTGCGATATCGCACCTGTAAATTGCCCTGGGTCACAGGAAACTCTAACCTAAAAGCAAATCCCTTTTCGTACCAAAAAGCTTAATTTAAGCCACAAAAATTTTCATTTAGACATGCAATTTCTAGTCCGATCTCTATTTAATGTCTCATTTATACCTAGGGGGTGTTCACGTGTCGGCGTCCCGTGGCTCGCCTCCTGGTGGTTCCTCCGTCGGCGGCGGTCAGGGTAGCAGTCTGGGATCGGGATTAAATTGCGGCCAAGGCTCGCCGGGTGCCGTTTCCGGTGGTGGTGTCTCCTGCGTCGGGACCGACGGAAACGGCGAAGCTTCGGACTGGAGAGGCGCTCACAGCATCGCGGCGCTCAGACGTCGCGCTTCCGATGCATCTCAGCAGTACAGTCCTCAACCACCACCTCCGCCGCCACCTGGACCACCTCAATACTCTCATGACCTGGAGTACAGTTCAGTCTACTGAGTGTCCCTTGAGCTTCCGTGATCATCCGACATGCTGATCGATCCTGCTGCTTCCCGATGCTCGATAACGTGGATTAATGCCGAGAGAGATTTCGCACAGCATCCATCTTCGCGTGGGACGCTAGGAAGGCGACGGTGTCCTCTGGGTCTGTGTTGCGGATACGTAGACTCGTACCTTCTTCAGGAAGACCAACGAGACAGTGACGTCTGACAGTGAAACGAGGGTTTAGTTTTGGGTGCCTCCAGTACTGCAAATCGTTAATGTATTATTAGTATCCTGTCTCCAGGACAATTACACCAGCACTTTCTCCTGCGTACATGCAGAAAGATGCTGGATCAGTATTTTTATTAGGAACAGTGGTAGCTTACGGGAGTAGCTGGACATACTTCTTCTTTCTTTCTTTCCCATTCTTTTTCTTTCTCTTTTCAATGTCGACTGGCCAGTTTGAACTCTTTGACGGATTGGCGCGACGGGCTTCTTACTAGTCAGAGAAAAACACAAAACTCCACTTAATACATTACATTATAAATTATCCTATGAATTATGAAGTTCATCTGTAGCAATGATGCTGCGCTTTATTTTTTCTCATCCTTCACAATTATCCGCGTACGTGGGGATTATCTGAGTGAAGACTTTGCGATGAAGTACGGTGTGGCTGAAATCGATTTTACCGGAGAAAATAAAATATTTACTTCGTCGAGTCGTCCGCGCTGTGCCGTCGGCTCGATAAAATCGCATCTAAAACCGGAAGTATACGAAGAAAAGTCATTTGCGTAACGTAAGTGGAGATTGTAAATAGAGGAGGCGGGAAGGGGGGTCGGGGGAGGGGGAGGGGGGTGAATTAAAAAAAATATCCACGTGACACTGCGACCACCGTTACCGATACCATGGTATGATAAAAAGTAATAATAGATCGGACGTCGCGACGCTATTTATCAGATTTATATTTTAAGATCAATCGATATCGGATATTGGTTAGCGTTACGTAATCGTGTTGCATTCACCCAAAATAATCTTACATGATATCGAATTATATATCGATCGTTTTATTGTTGTCAGCGAAGCATAAGATTTTTGTAAATAAAGGTATACGTCTAGTGATAAATATATCAATAAGTATATTATTAACGATAATAATTATTACGGACAAAACGCGAGTATACTTGGACATTGTGATATTTTCGGACGGTGCGCTGGGACCTTTTTTTTCTACCAGCGTCAAGCCTCCGCCATGATATTGCAAATGGGCGCCGATCGTGGCGACGGCGATGATTTATTTAATCGCGAGAGGTCATAATATAGTGTGAGAGGTCACGAACGGGTACGGGGAGGAAATTGAATATTCTAGTTACGAATTTACAATAGTTATAGATAAAATTAACGGATAGCATTTAATTAATTTTAGGTAGTTATCAGTGTATCACTACGAACAACAACAAAAAACGTATACGATTTTTAATGTACAAACAAGAATATAGGTGCAGGGTGATTTCTTTTTTTTAAATATCGCCCTACTGTCGCTTTCATGCGGATGAGTTTGTGGCTCGTGAAAAAAAAAAGATTTTTTTTTTCACGCTCCAATCAAAAACTGATTCGCACTACCCTTTGATTTTCAATTGATTTTCGTGTGTTTGGAAAGCTTTTTGAAGTTTCGTTACACGCATGCATGTTGACACAGGGCGTTTTTCAGTATCTTTGAAAATCAAAGATAATTTCTTTCTTTGAATCGACAGAACTGTATTAATTATTCGCGCATCGATTACGAACCAAAAGGATATCAAACGATCCTTTGAGACTCTGGAGTAATTCTTTTTCTTTTAGGAAAAATAATTAATAAAAGCAAACGTCTTCACGAAGCGATCGATATCAAGTTCCTTGCAGTGTCTTTCAGTTTAATCATTGTTTTTCATCGTAGTAAGGGAAATGGAAAAAGAAATGGTAGACGCGACACTCATCTCTCATTTTTCTCGGGACTGTTACATACGAGCATAGTTATATTATCGTCGTTATCGCGCACTTGTCACGAATCACTTTCCGTCAATGGCTTTAGCGAGAATTGATAAGTAAAAAAAATTTTTATTTCCATCGTTGTATAGTTGTGTATAGAGGTCAAATAAGTGTGTAAAATAAATCATTATCAAAATCTCGAGAAGTTGCGGCTTTTGTTATCTGTATGCATAATACATATGTATATACACGTATATACTTCCTCATTCAACAGCATCGTCCAAAAAAAAAAAAAAAAGAATCCTGATAAATTGCCAATTATCGGTACTCTTACGTCTGAAAAAAAAGAGTCAAAATACACTTCTCTTCGATGTATCTATACGTACGATAAACATATGAGATCTTCGTTGCTACTCACGTGCTACCTGTAACGCTTTTGGTCAAATACTAATTGCCAAATAGCGACTGTTTGCACTGGCTCAATTTACGAAATAGAAACACGGAACCTTCGTGCGAAGAAACGCGTTAATTGATCGTGTAAACGGGAAAGCCGGCGAGTTATAAAATGTGCTCCAGAAAGGCCCGTCGTGTGTTCTTCGACGTCAGTCGCGGAGATCTCGGAATGGCGAAATATTAAAAAGAGAATGAGAGAAACGTTAAACGGCACTCTTTGTACGAAGCGCCATTGTTATTTACAATTGGCAGTATCTCTCGACAATGCACTAAATGCCTGTCGTAACAG
The DNA here is from genome assembly GCA_030142595.1 of Trachelus iudaicus. Lineage (NCBI taxonomy): Eukaryota > Metazoa > Arthropoda > Insecta > Hymenoptera > Cephidae > Trachelus > Trachelus iudaicus. The sequence goes on along the minus strand of JARQTH010000297.1, from coordinate 823,300 downwards.
TTAGAACAAATTTACTGGCTCTTAGCGTTATAAAGCGCCACTTAATAAAATCATTAACGGCTTATTTTACGCCATTTTGCATCCAGTTATCTTCATAAGGCTGTTCAAGCAGAAATATCATGAATGATCTTATTCAATTGTTTTCTTTGGTTGTTTTAGTCCGCTTTGTAAATATTGTTGATTTATTAACGCGATAAAGGTTTTTTTTTGCGGTTCTACGAAGGAATAACGATAATTTTTTATTGACGTTGACTCAGGCTGGGCAATGATTTTCTTTCGTTCTTCACTTTTCACGCTCCTTTCTTCACGTAGAATATATTACAATGGTACAAACATTCACTTTTATTGAAAATATACATTTCACATTGTTGTATACATGGGACATAGGTATTCACAATTAGTTTTGGTTCATCGTGTCTACTAAATATGACGGTGCAAAGGAGAATATCGATTGATTTTGGTATATTGATTTATCGATTTGTTTGTATAGAAGCGGGCACCCTGCTAGCACGTGTATTATTTGTTATTATGTAAAAGATTGGAATAATTTAATAGAAATTTTCATACGTAGTTTTCATTGGAAATGGAAAATGTTTATTAAATATTTGGTAAGCTTCATATTTTTTTCAGACATTCAGGAATACCCGTAAGTTATTTGGAATCTTACGGTATGGCAACGGAATATACATTTACAGGTTTTTTCAAAATATTATCATCTTCAGATAGATTACTTTAGTACGTCTATGCGCACAGGGTGTAGCATTAATAATCAATAAAATCATATGAAAATATCAATGATAAAATGCTATTGCATCAATTTACCGATAATTAACGTACAGCTGCCGCGTAAAGTTTTTAAATCGTAGGAAGTTTTTGTCGGATAAAATGGCGTTGTTCTTGTACTACGTTAATAAAAAGTCAAAGTAGCGACTATTTTATAAAAAGTTCTCGGGTTTTATGGTCGCAATTAGTTGGCAGATAAAACCAAAAGGTTCACACTAAAATTATAAATATATACTTCAATAAAGTGCGACAGGTAAACGCAAATGGAATGTAGATTATTGATACTGTTCTACAAAGTACGAGGCCTCCATTTGATAAGTAACCTTATGCGGTCTATATTAGTGTAATTATTGTATCAGCTACTTAAGATTAATTAGTATGCGTTTGAGATTGAGGAGATGAGAATTATTAATTACTATGAAAATTTAGAATAAAGAAGATCATCAGTTTTTCTACGAACCAGTGACATTGCCGTTCATCCAATGTCTGCCTATTCGTTGCTTCCACTTGCGATAACTCATCATCCTCGATCCCTTTGTACACTGACGTAACATTAAGCACATCCAATTATCCAAATTTACACGAAAAACCACCGAATTTATCTTATTTTAACAATAGAAGAAAAATGGTCGTGGGGCTATAAGATATGTATTGTGTACATCGAATCAGCCTTTAGCAATAACAGCTGTTTGTTTCTCTTATGAAAGAAGGAAGGATCAGATATATATCATGACGTGTGTCAAAGGATAATACGTGAGATGAATTTTTATACAGGTTCAATTATATTTTTAGATTGAGCCAATTGATCAATAAATATTTCAACGCGTGGACAAATGAAAAAGAAACAGGCAAAGTTTGTTTCGAATAAAACGAATCTGAAGCTTCGCAAGTCATCCGCAATAGCGGTTGTGTCGTAGTATAACACGTGACGGTTTTCGTTTTAAATGACTTTAGTCAAACTATTTTCTGGATGCTCGTCTTCGGACGTTTCCGGTTCGGTATTCAATTTACTGAAGTCACGAGTGTTTGGCCTTTTCTTAAAAAATTTGAAGCCTTTCGTCTTCCGGGTCTCCAATAGATTCGAAAGCTTGAAGTTCTCGCGTCTTTCTGCCTCCCAGCGCATCCTTCTGCGCACCGTCAACAGGCATCCTGTTTTAAAAATTCACATCAGTTTATTTCGTGCATTTATTACAAATTCGTGGCTGCATTTTTTTAGTTATCACTTGTTATGCATACTCACCTACTTTTTTATTTTAATATTCAATTTTTAATGCCACTATACTACGTATACAGTAGATTCCAATGTGTGATAAATGTGCAAGTGAATGCGTAGTGGCCATATGAGAAATAAATAAATGTGCTTGAAGACATTTATGTCACAATTTAATCTTCTACAATTGAAATAATTAGAAGAACCAAAACTGCAGAAAACATCAAAGAAGCAAAAGGTTGCACATACGTAACTACAAAAGGAATAGGAAACCTGGGTAAGAAACTTAAGTATAATTTGCAAATACATGTATTTGTTCTGTGAATTTCAATAAATAATAAATCTAGTAGTAAAAATATAGTTAAGAATAACAAAGAGACAAATGTATATAATAAATAAGTTTTAAGAGGAGTAGATTCTCTAATAACCTGGAGTGCAGTCAAGCCAAAGCTTTTTTTACAGCTACCTACGTGCAATACAACACATATGTTACGTGATAAGAATTTTTTGCAACTTAATCAGTCTCGGTGGATGTAGCCATCGAAAAAAATTATAAAATTCGCATAACCTAATTATTTAAAAATTAGCAAATACGTATAACTTATTCCAGACCCTGTAAGATTTACAGTACATTTCCTACTGCAGTAATGAGTTTTGAGTATTCAAAAATGAACGGAATTATATAAGTATCTATAAATTATAAATAAGAGGTATTTTTATTACTTCTCATGTGAAGGGTCAAAAAATAATGATCACTGCTTAGCAGGGATGGGCACCTTCAAATGAAAATTACAAGTCGAATGGTTTTTCACTCGAAAAAGTATTTAAAAATACGATTTAAATACTGTTACGAATGGTTTTTCACTCGAAAAAGCATTTAAAATACGATTTAAATACTTTGACGAATGAAAAACCATTCGACTTGTAATTTTCATTTGAAGGTGCCCATCCCTGCTGCTTAGATCATTTAAGTAAACGTATTGCCTATGTAAAAAAAACATACATACAAATATTACAGTCAACGAGATTACCCTTCTCCTTCCATCGGGTCAGGTGAAAATTAAGGAAATGTACATAGTGCATTACAACTTAAGAGCTTAAGAAACAATAACGGTACGACATTGCACTTGGAAGTAAATAATCTTATAAAAATTTAATTGAAAATAAGTTTAAGCAATAGATGCAAGTTAAGCCTGATGTATCCATGCTTGTGAATTATCTATTCGACTAGTCTTGTGAACTCAACTGCAGCTTCATCCTGTGTATATAATCTACCTCGTTTTCTGCAGCGTGCCACTATGGCTGCTATTGCAACGCAAAGGGCTATGAGAACCACAGCAGCTGTGATAAGGGATAATACTAATGTTGTAGCTGTGTTACCATCACTAGAAGTATCATTGACAAACATATCAGTTAAAGGTGCTGGCTCATGCCTTATAGTAGATACTAATGAAGAGTTCTCAGACTGTGAGACCTCGGTCTTTGGTAATGATGTAGTACCGTTTGTACCTGGAACAATATAGTTAATTTATTATACTATTGTTATTAAGTTGTAACCATTTTTAACTGATAAACTGTACCTTGGAGAAATCTATATATCTTATGTGGAGACAGCTCCACAACATAGATTTCATGGCCATTTTCTGTTACAGCTATACTATGCGGGGTAGTCAGGTTTTTCCCAGGTGTAAATTGTGATACAATATATCCAGTGTGAATGTCTAGTACGAAACCACGTATATGTACACCATTTTCAATAGCTGGATCTTGACCGTTAACGAGATAAATCTTCTCATGAGCATATGCGATGCTGTAGATCTTTGTTCCTATAGAAGAGTGTTTGTATTCTTTGTGGAAGGTTCCATTGTTTGCGTAGAAACATAAAATACGGCCATTTTCACGATCGGCAACAAATATATAATTAAATTCCTCAGCAAGTGCCAATGCGTGGGGCACATAAAATACATATGGCGATAGCGGCTGGAATGTATCATCTGAAAAAATGTTTAACTTTTAGGAATGAAAATAATGGTTTGTGAGATTATTCACTTGTTTTACGAAGATACCTTCAGGTCTCCATCCACGTCCCCAATGTAAAATTCGTTCACCATTCTTGTTAAATTTAATTATTCTAGAATTGCAGTAACCATCACTGACGAAAAACTCTCCATTATTTCTTACAGCGACAGCTGACGGCTTGCAAAATCTTTGTTCATCATTTCCAGGTACGAATGCTTTGCCCAAAATTAATGATGGCTTTATTATACTGTTTTGAAACAAGTCATTGTTATTATTGTTATCAAATATAGCACTTTTGGGTGCTGACTCCATCTTTTTTAATCTTTCTAGATTATTCTTAATATCTTTTGCAGCGAATTTGAATACTTGATGCATTGCCACATCTGTGACCCAGTAATTTCCAAGGGAGTCAATAGTTAGTCCATGAGGTAAATAAAACATATTACTGCCCCATTTCAAGATCTCTTTCCCAGTCTTGTCAAGTAAAACTATGGTATTCTGTTGAATCGGTCCATTTCTCTGATCGAATTTATTTTCATTGTCAAATGTATTGCTTCCCCATACGCGGTCTCCTCTATGAAACACAGCTATGTTGCCTTTAGGGTCTATTGAAACAGCTGATATTTGTCCAAACTTTATATCGGAAGCCCAATTAGAATCCCAAATAATATCTAGTAAAGCAATAATGAAAAATCCAATAAATTAGATATCAATTTCCAGTATATAGTTAGCCACTTTAGCATCACTCACTTGGATCCGTTGTATCTGAAAAATTGTTGGATATACCAATAGCTAAAGGATGCATATTTCCTAACTGCGTATCCTTTTGGTCCCATTGTGGCCCCTTTTCTCTATCATCAGTATAATCCAAGTATGCATTAGAACTAAATTTAATCTCTGGCAAGTGAACTGATTTTTTCTAAAACAATACCTTGATATATATTCATTTGTTCGACATACTCACAAGATGCTCCGAAGCAATTTATTATAATTAATTTGTACACTCACCTGAAAACTGTGTGATTTATGAAACTTGGCATTTACTGAAAACTTTGCAATAAATATTAGGAAGATAATGAAGACACTGTCATATCGAGCGTGCGTCATGCTTGCATGAAAAAACCATTAGGTTTTCGTCTACTTAAAATCCTAAACTGTTCTTCAATAAGAGTTTTTTAAATTCACAATAGGAGTTCTTCACTATAATATTAGATGTCTTCATGTATCTACACACTTATCATAAAGCTCACTCTTTCGTTATACTGTCAAATTTTAACAATTATACTATACAACAAAACGTATCCAAATCAAGTCTTCTAGAGCAACAAAATTCGAATAGTAAAATGATGAACAAACGACTGTAAATATGCCGAACAGCACTGTCGATGTCTCCACTGGATTACAGACTAGGAGAATGAAGCTACTTGACACTGTTTCTTTTCTTTTCTAAACTCATAATCTCGATATTGACAAGTGGCATATGGATACACATATCCCACCATGCATATTGGCGACAGGTGGCATAGCATACTTAACGCTATTTTACCTACAGTGAGTGACCGATAGTCGGTCACTCCATTAAATAAGAGTACTCATAAAGGAAAATATAAGATATTCTAATTTCAAAGAGTGCTGGCAGCATTTTATTTCTCGTTAGAGTTTAATCTATAATTGTTTTCTTTTTTTTTTTACAATATCATTACTATAGTTTCAGGCATTTGAGACACTAATAGTTAATGTTAACAGACTATATCGAAAATTTTATATATTTAAAGTAAAAGGTGTGGTCATCGCTTTCTTACACATTTTACAATACCTTTCACTTGCAATTAACGCAATCACAGAACATATTACGATTCATGTAATTATCTTTTTGTTTTTTATGTTATATTAATATTTTGACAATAAGAAAATCCGATAGGTATTGTTTTTATATTTCTTGCATCGAATAACTCCACCGTAAAAGTAATTTCATGAAGGTATTGCTTTGAGATCGTTAGCTAAATTAATGGTAACATTATTAATGCTATAATTGGTAGTAATATCATTTTCTTTTTTTTTTTCTTCAAGCTGTTCTCATATGTTTAACTTCGTCGACTGTCAACGAAGAAATTGTTACAAGTTACATTTGTACAAGTCGTTATTATTAAGGCCCTATTAAGAATTCTCATCTGCTTCCTTCAATTTTAGTCTCTAATATCCTTTCATTAAAATAGATATGAGTTAACCCAAGATGTCTATTTTAATGAAGAAAATAATTGAATAACTAAGCACTATGCTTTCGATTCTAAAGCTATTCGTTTGGTCTTGTCTCGTAATAATTTGAATAAGACAAGCATGGCTTTTAATATTTTTCACTGAACTGTCATTATTGACTAATTACAAACTGACGCGTGAGAAACAAATCCATCAGATTTGAAGGTACTCTTTGCTACGTTGAATTACAATCACTGTCGTACTTGTTGAACAAGGGAGCCATATCTATTATAATACATAATTTAAAAATATATAGAGCGACAGAATGCATTTTCAAAGTAGCTTCGGATTATATATAATGTATTCGTTTACTGCACGTCAGTTTATTATGGATTTCAATTATTACTCTTGCTCTTAATTGATATTGAGTAACAAATATCCCTTAACCGGTTCTAAATACGTCTAGTATGCAAAATATACGGTGTATCCTGGATGTAAAAATAATTATACTTTCAAGTATAATAGACTGCTGGACTTTATCTCCCGATGCAATCAAGGATCGGGCAATCATTAACGACCAGTACTTCATATTCTAAGTAAGATATTTCCTGGCCGTTTAACGGTATGTAACATCCTTGATGATCTGGCTGTACCTTGCCGATATAATAGATACCATCATGAAGAATTCTACCAATAAATAATGCATTGCCATCTTCAGTTTCACCTGCTGGTAAAGCGTAGAGTGGTACACTGCCTTGCCAACCTTTGACCCAGTTAATATCCTTGCCACAAAGAACTTGAAAATCCTTCTTCTCGTGCGCAGCGCCACCCCATGCAAGCGTGCACACGTTTGATCTAACGCCACCAGGAGTCACTGATTCTCTATGATGAGCACGTCCAACATAGAGACCATCCTCGGATGCCATTACTGCATTGCGAGGCAGACCCTCGGCATCGTTATAGTCCACCCAATAGTTTGCAGTCTCCAATAATTGTTGTCGAACAGCTGGAGATGTTAAACGGCATTCTGTGAAATACATAATTTGTTCATCATGCTGTTATAATTAAAGTTAATATTCACATTGGAAGAGATTGTTATTTTATATTATTTTCTTTTTCATCATTTTATATTGAGCAGTGGATCGCACTCCTATTTACCTTCAATTATCCATTCTCCAGTTGCACCCCATGCAGTACCTACACCAATATAGTTTATCACAAAGGGATCTCTGTCCTTGTATGACATGAACGAGTCATCTTCTTCATGTCCTACACTAAGCAATCCATCGCATGACCATCTAAAAATATCCAGTTGCACCGTTCTCCTTTTACTGTTAGTGGTAACTTTTACTACTTCTTGATACAATTTTTACACTTACTGTAACCAGATGTCACATATTTCATCACCACCTAATATTTCTCTAGTATCAGCCTCTGCTACATCTGGTTCCATGTTATTCCTTTTTATCGCTGACATGGTATTGCCCCAGCCACCAATGACGATCTTTAATAAAAGTACAAGAACTGTTTTTACAATATTGAGCGATAAACAATATGCCATGCATATAATTACTGTTTAATAAGGTTTGAGAGTATTAACATACGATACTTACTTCATATGCATTTGAATCATCTCCAAGGTGTGTTCTAAGAGCAATTCTTGCATCGTGACTGGCTTTTACACTTAAACTCACTCGAGACTTAGTGATAGGAAAATAGCAAAAGTCTAAGCTATCTATAGTATTGATTCTAACTGAAAGTTAAAATGTATCATGTTATTGTCATCATAACAAAGATTCTTCCTAAGCTTGTATATAACTTAAATGTTTTATTAAGCAACATCGATGACTTTAGTATGAAAGGAAGCAATAGACTTTGACCCTGACTACTTATAGTAGTTCACTGTGTTCCTGTGCAACAAATTTACGAATATCAGGGTAACATTAGCCGGTGACGCTATAGTCTAGGAATTTGTTATGCCCAGCAATGTCAGCGGCACGTAAAACGAGCCTATAACTTAAAACTTTGATGTCCAATGCAAGGTAACCAACTCATCTGAACGAATTTATCGAATGAGAGAAGCACAACCGATATCAGATTTTGGAATATTCTTAATTAAACTAACATGCCGGCAAATATTTCCTATAATATTTTAATGCAAATAATGAAATACTTACTGAAAGGCATGACAGCCTGAACATTTGACGTTACGGCCACAGGCCCAGTCAGCTGCCAGCTGTCTGTCTGTCTTATTAACTAGTAGCGATATCTTGTGACGACATCACAGTACTAGTTCCAAACTAGATATTGCTTATCCCGGAAAAACCAAAAATCAATAATTCTAATTATTTGACTATTTAAATTATTTAATATCCTCGAGTGGGCTACAGAGTGGTACAATTTTAAAAAATAACATCGTACAATTATGATTTATCCATTTTTTATCACAGCTCTACGTCCACTATAATGAATTATTTGTGACGAATTCATATGGATGAGACGATCGGTATTCAAGTTTTCGAAATTCACGAATTCCTCACGTATACTCTCCCTGCAAGTCTTCATCTCCTCTGTCAATTTTGATATTGTATTCTTCATGATCTCGTTAGATCTCTTTAGATTTTTGTACGCTGCAATGAAATATGTTATCAAAAATTCTATAAATCCTTTCCAGTATAGTTTTTAATTCCAAGATATGCGTACCTTGTCTCTTGTAAATCTCATTTCGCTCTACAGCCCGTTTCAATTGCACCAAAGGTTTTAATGCTCTTCTTACCCAAGTACCGTCCGAATAATCAGTTTCCACAATAACTAATCGTCCAAACATTTTCTCGTAATCATTTACGTACTCGTCCAGTCGATCCACTGCTGTGACCCACTTCTTGTCGCGGCATAGATCCTTATTAGAAATTTTAAAAGACATACCAATACGTGAGCCCATATGAAAAACTCTATATAACCTCTCTTAATTGATTAATAACGAATCATCATGTTCAACTTTTTTATAGTCATTCCATTTCTTCTTCATTCGCCTGTCATGCTGCTTTGAAATCCGTTGACAGATGACATCACGATAACAGAATCACTATAAATTTGAAAAGTCTAAAGAATATCGAAAAAAGAGTATCGATTTGTTCTAAAATCAAATATTAAAGATATAATTTATTAATGACGTACGAACGAACGTTATCGAGTTCTTATATGAGTGAAACTCTACAAGACTATTCGTCAACTCATTTGTCGTAGAAGATTCATTCGAATTGAATTTAAAAAAAGAATTGTTACATTTGATTTCCATATAAAACCCATTATAAAATAATTCAAGTATCAGTGGCGCTTACCCTCATTCAAATCTTCAAAGTGACCACGCATGCGCACACCTACAACTGCGACACATTCAGCCCTCCGAGAATTCGTTTGCTTAATAACCGTCCAGAATTCAAACTCGATTATTCCCTCATCAGGAGCGTAGAAGCGTGAAAGAGCCGCATAAGTAAACCTAACCTATTATAAAATCATGCCACCAGAATCGCATCACCAGAACTTATGTCACTAAGGGCCACTCATTGCCAAGCCGCAATGCAGTGAACAACTATCCTCTTTAATTCCATATACGATGTAGCTACCACGTGCTCTTATAGGATACATGTATATAAAGCACACATACAAGATTATATCTAATCCAATAAAGACACAAACTTTCCGGTCCACGAATCGAAGCATTTCGATGATTATTGGATGGGATGAAGTCATCGCTTGATTGAAAAATTTTTGTTGGTTAGTTTTTTCTTCAATCTTTTTCTTAATAAGATATCAACGTCGTAAAGGAAAAAAGTTATGTTTTATTTTATTTGCAGCACCAGTCGAGCGATGAGTTTGGAAATTTTTAAACTTTCCATGTTTCCTGTATCAAAGGAGGCTCAAATTAGATGTCTGTATACCAAATTCCATTCTTATTGACTGCAGTGGTACGTAGGCCATCTTTGGTACTCCGGTACTTTAATACTCGGTAACCATACGAACCGTACGTATCTGGACGTCTACTGGCACAAAGCAAAGTGAGTTTAGTTTTTCAAGCTGTCGGATGTGCCGGAGCGGTGTAGCGCGCTGAGTTACATGCATGACTCTGCGTACGTCGAAGGATGACTTGAAAGATCTTGCTACGGGATTGTCAGCCGAGATGAACGCCGCTCAAGAGATCGTTTCAGGATCGGCGAGAGATGCCGTAGAACCCTGCCAAGAAATCTCGTATAATAAGCCCTTAAAATTGGGCATTAATAAAATCCCTGCAGTGGATTAGAAATGAAGTAAGGAAAACAAATTATTTTTTTGCTCTTTACATCACAAGTAACATTGACAAATCGTTAAGAGCTGTTGATCGTCGCTAACGACGGATATACTTTTTTGTACTTGTACGCTTCCCACAAATTTTTTAAAATGTTTTTTATCAACATCTACCCGTTTCCTTGACCATTTTTATTCGGAACGCCTTAAGACGCCCCTGTACCAGCTCGACCTGAACCCTCTACCCCATACTTCACTTCATGGGGGTATTATGGATCACGAAATGGTTTGATGAATAGGATCGCACACCCTAACGATCATTCTAAATCCTGATAGGTTCGACGTATACATATAAATACCATCAATGATCGGTAAATGTTTGTACAGTGATGTCTTGACCAGAGGTTGTCCGCCATGGCCATTACAATCCGACTCTCTATAGACTTTTCCTTTTAAGGAGTATCTATGGTATACTCATTTTGAAAAGTTTAGCACCCTTTTTTGTATACATTCTTTCAAGGGCTTTCGATATTTTATTCGGAACATAAGGGTCGACAGGATGGAGTGAATCTAATTTTCTTTTATTCTCACATAAATTTTCAATGGAATCATTCTTTTGTGTATATGTATATATATATATATATATATATATATATATATATATATATATATGGTGTTTGGTATATTTTGAACATAAGCTTTTGAAACCGTTGAGGATCCTTGCATATGGTGGTCATTATAATAAAATGATCTTTCAGTCGTGAATGTTCGCCATTAAGCGACATCTCATTTGGCATTGTCTATAAATGACTGCCATTGGTATTCCAATGGGTACCTTTATATGCTCGTGAAATAATAATAAATAATATATAATAGGGTATATTTGTCGCTAGTAAATTTATACTGACAGGCCAGTGTCTTACATTGGGAATGATGTGTCAGAAATCTATCAAAGAGTATTGCCATTGATTAATCTTTCAGACTATTCTCGTGTGAACGGTGAGCATAAGTTTCTTATTATTTAAGAGAATAATTTATTAAACAAAAGAAAACATGTGATAATGATTGATTAATGATTTACAGAGTGGACGGACCACTTTGGGATAAATTGGTTGTGGAAAACTTTACTTTCTTACCATTGCACTGATAAGAGCTATCTTTGGGAGAATTCGAATACTCAAGGGATATATCTAGCGGTACTGAACTATACCATAATTCCTCCCAATAACGATCTCTTAAAAGGTACTTCAACGAATCACTGCAGGTAACGCTTTTAAGGTACTCTGTTTAATCTCCCTTTACTAACTCTATAAGCTTTATACTTAAAACTACTGTTATTACACGTGTTTCTATATTTCTATAAATTTTTGTAAAAATCAATGGAAAATCAGGTAACGATGATCATTGGAAATTTTACAGTGCCCGGAATAGCCATGAAATTTGGATATGGAATTTAGTTTACAAGTCTGCAGACGAAAAACGTCAAGGACCGATCGTTTGGGATTTATTCAATATAAAAGTAATGATCCGCTCGTGACGGCCATCTCGAATGATAATTTATTTGTCGTGGATTGGTCCATCGGCCGATCAAGGATCGTGGCTATCGAGAAGCGATTCGTCTCAATCATGTCACGGGCATCGTACGTTACGTCGGCAACATCCTGTGGACCATTAAAAACCACTCCCTCCGTATCCTTAAGGATTCTTATTCACTCTTTCATAATGGCATTCCGTAATTCTCTCTCCGTCGTTTATTCCTTGCACTAACCTACTCACCAGTCGACCCCATGATGCCGACCTACCCCATGGGTTGATCAATCTCGGTCTGTCCTGTACATAATCGAATTGATTTGACCTCTTTGCCACTTTGTACCACGTAGAGGTTACATACTCGGAGCACGTGTTACATTCCACATATGACACAGTACGCATACGTAATATATACAGACATAAAAAATCAGTACTATTAAAAAAATTCCTGTATCATTACAAGTACATAAATTTTATTGACTAATTGATCCAAGTATGCCGGAGCACTTGTGTATGCTGATTTTTTTTTTCATTTCACAGAATGATGTTTCAAGTGTATCCGGCGATGATGATTCGGTTTATCATGCTTCGTGACTACCGTATCGTTTTTGGCCTAGTTTCTCTACTGATTATTTTTTTAATGACTGCTGTGGCGTGCCGAGCCGGTTCTGCTCTCAAGGGCAATCAAAGGATCGGCATTAAAAACTCCATTTTGGTAATATAATTGTATCCTCTTTCTTTTTTATTATCGTTTTAATTATTATCTGGTCATTTTAGTCGCTTCCGAAAGGTCATCCTGAGGAAGTTCTATGGGGACTATTGTAAATGGATTCACTATACTAATCGGGCACACAGTACGTCGTAAGTCAATTGACAGTTGACACGACCCAGGACGTGCCTTTTCCGTTGTGGAAGTTTCGTTGGGCACTCCCATGGCATAGAAGTGCGTTCAATCGGGGATCGATTCGATGCGCACGGATCAAATCGATACCGTTGTTGATCAGTTTGATTTGAAAAAGGTAAAAGAAGATTTTTCTCATAAATTAATTTTTTTTATTAATACATTCAACTCAGGGGGTCGCTACATTAATTTATTGTCACTCTAGGTACATCTTATATACTTTATACATCAAAAGAAATACGGAGACACCACGTGAGGTCTTTTTCAATCCCCTGTAATATAATTTTACCAAGAAAATCTCATTGCTCCATGAAATAAATGCAGGGGCCTTAAGTATCAACCTTTCTTGCTTTGGTTTCGTATTAGCCCGAAATACAAGACAGTCCCATAACAATGGAGCATCATATATCACTGCAAGTTCCCTTTAAGAGTTCTGGCATTGCCCTCGAAAAGCAGTGGAGCCGTTCAGGACGCGGAGCAAGTATCTTTACATATGGAATTTTATGGCGAGACTGTCCCAGGCCTATTTTACCCAAGTCAATAAGAAATAATGATATTATATAAATAATCTTGAGACTCAACACTCAGGTGTTGCCATACAGATAAAATATACTTTATTGCAACAATCTGATTAGGCAGGACTCCTCTATTCAGATAATCCATTAGATTAATTTTTACCTGGACTTTATTTATCTCTGCTTGCACCTCACTTTTGGATGGTACACTCTTCTTTAATGTATGTCCCGTAGAGAAATCTTAATGGTGCAGTTTATACGATGCAACATCCGGGCCGGAGCGTCGTACCCTAGACACAGAATCGCCTTCATTGTGAATAACAGGGTCCCATTGTACCAAAATCCTTTTGTATACCTACGTGCCCTTAGTATTACTCTGTGCAACGGCTTCCACCTTAACCTAACAAGGGCCCAAAAAGTACACAGCCTATATATGACCCAAACAAATTTTTACCCAGTACCTAGGTAAAAGCAACCTAGCAAAAGAAGATCCAGCTTCATCGTACAAAACTAGGTGTCAGGTACTCCTGGTAAGATGACACAATATAAAATAGTGAAGAACTTTAAAGACCCAACCGTCTAAAGTATCAGTGTGGGACCTCCAAAAATTGAGGTCGTATATTTTATCATTAAATGGCATAATTTTTATAGCAATTTTTTTACAAGCCACTGACTATGCCAAAAAATTTATCTATTCTTTTTTTACAGTGCATATGGTTTGGATCATTTGATCCCACGCCAGGATATCTACAGAAGTGGAGGACAAGGAGAAGAAGCGGGATAGAGAAATACGGCGTGGCTAATTATGTAAATTGCGATTGGACTAAATTAATTGGCTCTTGGTATAATTGAAGGTACCTGCTGTTTGATCGATAGGGAGTCGGTACCCTCAGAGAATTTCTCCACTCCCTGGAATGTCAAAATTCATGAACGTTATCATTCCTCGTCGTGACGTTATCTATTTTTTATTAAAAATAAATCGTTTGTGATAAATTTGTATCAATCAAGCAAGACTAATATACTGTGTAACATGCGTTATCGTTCTTGTCAATGGATTACGATGACTTTCTTAATTGTATCGATGATTCTTTTCTCCTTTAATTGTTATCTGTTTTTTTTTCGAAGTATTTTTTTAACGCAGAAGCAACCACTGTCTTCTTACTTCGCGCTCTTGGATCACGATCGGTAACGCAAGTGTAGGTAACCGCATGACGATAATGACTGTTATTTTATCGTGAACGGTAATGCTCTCGCTTAAAGTCGCTCTACTTATACGCATTATCCTGGTAAAACTACGGGTCCGTCTTCGAGCAATCATTTTCAAGCGTCATTACGAAATTGCTTTGGCAAATGAAATGCGAGGGTTGGCTGCACTGCACTTATCGTGAGATTTATAGGAAATCAAAAATATTTCCATTTACACGCATCGTCATACGAAGCAATATCGAAAGTCAATGTATAATACGGATCGATATAAATTGATATTGATTCAATATATTATCGATTGATTTCTCATTAAATCATTTATCCTCGTCTATTTCATTCCTTAAGAAAACTATAGTGCACGTGTACAGTCGGACGTATTATAGTTCAACGACTGCATCGATATCCAATTACACAGCGCGAATGTAGTAAGAAAGAAAGTATCTTGCGGCCAGTAAAAGTTCAGGCCAAAAAAAAATTATTAATCTTGTTGTTTGATTGGTCAACGGGTTTCTGCCTTCCAGGAATTTGGTACATTATGGCAGTGCTGCGTTAAACCCATCTCCCGGTATCTAAGTACAAATTGACGTGGGACACGCTTCGACGAATTTTATCGTCACCCTTAAACGTCACTGGTAACTGAGTCGAAGTAAAGAAAAAAAAAAAGATACGACATAACGAAAGAAAATTTAGATAATTTTTGTTTATCGAAGAAACCTTTTTTTTCAAAATCACAAAAATTCTATAAACTCCCGTGGTATCTTAATTGTCAAATATAAACGAACGACATTGTTCACGGTCGTCGATAATAATTTATCGTATATTTTGCCCGGTTCTTATCAATCGTCTCTGTCACTAATTTTTTTAATGAGACATCCTGACGCCTACGTGATCTACAATTTTATTTTTTTCTTCATATTTTTATCTAAATTCACGATTGCGCTTTCGGAGGTCGCGCATGGGTAGGGAAGTACTACTTCTTATCGTGAATTTTTGTCAGCTCGTAAATTTCGCACACGTTCGGGTAACGACCTTTTATGTTCCGTGTGAATCTTTCTATCGCGTTGCTCTTACTGCGCTACGTATACATTGTACTCGTTTCGAAGTTTGCCTGGAAATGAATTTACGAGGCCATAATCGCCAATTGAGACGAGGACTTGGGGCTGCGTGCAATCGGTCGGCCTTGTGGCAAAACGTTGCACTCTGTTCACGTTGCGAATTGCTCTGTACGTACATGCACGCGTGCATACATAAAAGCCGTGCGTATATAGATATACAGTAAGTTAGAAAATTAAATGCCAATGGAGGTCTGTTGAGAATTTTATCGGTATGTCAAATCGCAAGGCGTCGCATTTCTAGAATTATTTTTATTTTATTCCACGTCAAGACTGCCCGAGCATCTTACACAGGCGCCAGTCAGTATAAGCTTTCGTATGACGTATATCGACGCCCGTCTTTCTTTCACGAGCGTCCGTAAGCGACGGCTACTCATATTCAATTTTAATTTTTTCTCTTCCCGGATCGCCTGGATCACCGAACGATTGTATCGATGACGAATTTTTATATCGACGATGACGTAGCCAATATGGCGCCCACATTGTTACGCAAGCGATCGGTCGCGTAGGTTGCGACGAAAAATTTAAAACGCGGGACATCTGTTTTATTTAAACTTCGTCAAGCAATCGAGCGGGATTTACTCGCATCTGTGGATTATCAATTGCAAAGAGTATCGGTAATGACCAACGCCCGGCGTCGTACATTCTTTTTTTTTTTTAATCGTATTTTAATCAACTCTGTGTTTACGTTACTCTGGGTAATATGTGTGATATAATTTATGTCTTAATATACTATGTTTGCGATAAATAATTATATATCGCAATTGTTAAGGGATACTTGATCCAAGAGAAATACTTGATTTTTTTGGTCTTTTCTTCGATTCTTGTAATTACAGTCATTAACGTGTCTGTGGAACATACGCATGTGTATTCTGCCAATATCTTCGGCGCAATGGGGTATGGATTTTTTATCATGCGAAAGTCAATGCATATTATGTATATGTGTGATCTGCCAATATTTTTGCAGGCTTCATTTATAATGGCGCCAGTCTGTCAGTACGGTGGAACGGTAGCTAAGTGATAAAAGGAGAAATGAACTTTTCACTTCATATTCTCTTCCTGAGCATCTCTCGGGTGGTCCTATTGATGATGCAATTTTTCATGCACTTTTTATGTACGTGTCTCTCTCTCTCTCTCTCTTGTACTCTCGAGAGATTAATAGCTCCGAAGATGGGAAAGAAGATACGAAGGAAGATGATTGTTATTGTTTATTAAAAAAGTGTTTTATTTATCATATATATTTTTTAAAAGAGATTTCCTATCTGGACATTTTGTTATCTCGATGTTTAATTTTTTTTTATTGTTAATTGTATCACGTAGTAGAATTTCAATGACAATAGGAGTAATCGATGATATATTAATATCTGTGCGAGATTAATAATTGATATATTAAATATTTTAAACGGTCTCAGATTTTACTTTTTTTATATTCTTTTTTTTAGCTGGCGTAGGAACACCGTATCGAATTGCGATCTTCAGTCGAAGAGCTCTTCGATAAATTCTTCATCTAGCTGGAACCACTTACAACGGGGAACACCTTTTCGTGATCGCATGTTTGCGGCACGTGAAATAGTGTCCAAATTATAGGTCAGGGTGTATAATTCGACGAAGCGTCGAGCTGGGTCGCGGTTTGAGAAAAAAAAAGAAGAAAGGGGGAAAAAGTAATAAAAAGAAATAATAAAAAAGCCATTTCTTCGAGCAGACGAGTTAAAGCTAATATAGCACCTTCGTTTTGTATGTTTTTCTTCACCTTTATCATGTCCCTGATCTTTAACTAGGCTCTTACACAAATTCAAATTTCCCGCTCAATCATATCGATACTTCTTACAGAATCGATATCTTCCACGTTCAAATCAAAGGACTCGGTGCAGTCGCGTCTTGTTCTAGTCACTGTATGAGATTGTTGATCGATCGATTTCTCTCAGTGGGGTTAATGGATCGAACGTTGATCAGTTTTTCTTAAGGTTTCACTGTTCACGCTGCTCGCTGTACACTGCAGGAATGCGGGTGTAGATACACAAGTATGTAAACAGTCACTTTCAGTTTTCCCCGTAAAATCCAGGTTTTCGTTACATAAGGTAACCTAGAATAAAATTCAGAGCGGTCCTAATCACGATTATTTATTAAATATTACAAGATCTAAATAATCGTTCGATTGACTCATTTAAAAACGTGTTTCAGTAATAAGTGACAGTAGTCTTTACGCCGGTATTTAACAGGGTCTCGCGACATAACCTTAATTTTCGACAATTAACCCGCGATAAGGTTTACCTTACAGTTTATACATAACCAATAAATACCGAGTCGTGTTAAAAGAGCAATGACACTCTTTGCCGTTGGTATACATTGACTTTTAACTGACGAATATCACCGACTGGTACTGGCCCTGTCGTCATGACGCCATATTGTAAATATACTTACTCAAAATCACAACTGTGTATCTGTCCACTAATCTTTATTAAAAATTCACCTACTCTACTTGGTTCTCATTGTTATGTATTACATTTAATTATCAATTATTAAAATATTGTACTCAACTGTCTCACGTAGTAACTATCTTACAGTCACATTAAGCAGGAAGAAGTCAGCTAGGAGCCAAGAGAGGTTATGATACGTGTATAACCAGTTAATGGGCCACTGGGCCAGCACGCTGTCCACGATCCAACTCCACGGGGCAACGATTGGTCATTGTACGCGTGTCTCGTATAGATCCTCCTCGACACCCTGTTCCTATGGATCACGGATCCCTTCACGCCTGATTTATCCCCGGGATTCCGAGCTGATTTCATACGTCAAGGAAGACAGCCTACTAGGAATAACTATAGTGGAATAAAATTATTCTACTGCTATGCTACACGTAGTACGTATACGTACACGGATAAATTCTTCGATCGTACAATAGGTGTCTGATCATTGATATTCTTCCAATTGTTTTTAGGTTATGCAACAGTTCGATGGACTACGTCACAAGGGGAATACGTATTTAACGTATGAATTACCTAGTCAGCATTGTAACAGTGAATGTTTTGTGCCGTGCAGCATGAGGTCTAGTACTTTTGATCATTGCTCGTATGTATACGTGTCTATTAATAAGAAAGGGACTCAGTGGAGAGAATTCATCGAGCTTTTTCACCACTTGAAACTCATCTGCCAATCAGCCGGCTCTTCGCCATACTTCGACGTGCGAGACGTAACGCAGAGTGTTGTACGTGAACTAAGATTTGACCTCGCGTCACATAAATTCATTCGTCGCATCCCGGTATTTAAGCAATCTGATTTACGCTCGGTTAGAATGCACCAAAGGACGGTTTTCACGCCTGGTATTGTGAATGGCGCAGAGTCGAGCACGTTGAATCAGTTCCATTGTTCCGTCTGTACAATGATAGAAATCATTGGTACACCGCTGGAAATCGTTATACGGTAGTCGCCTATAGTCAGCGTATATACAGGTATATAAGCATGATTATTTAAAAGATAACAATGTACTCGAAACCTGCGGAACGAAGGCTTGCCTGACGTTTTGGATTATCCGAGAGCATTTGATTCCTGGAAAGCTTTCGCAATTAGGGTTGGGCTTTTTTTGGTCAATTAAAAAAAAATTCGATCATCGACAGCTGACAAATAGCTTACAAGACGGCTTAATGAGAATTTCCTGTGAAACTTTCTATGGGAAGGTTATGAACTATCATTTCTTGAGTCTTCAGCACAGCATCCGCTCTGTATCTTATCTCGTGTGTCTTGTGTGATCTTTCGTAGAATATCAGTTTACGTCTTTGCTTATATCATGGGATTTATGTCTTATTCAAGTAGATCCTCCTTCTTTTTTTTTTCATATCTTTTTTTTCCTTTCAGATTATCTCAACTTGCTCGCGCGTCTCTTTCGCCAATCTAACCAATGGCTGAACGTTTTGCGGATTCGACGCGTGTCTTGGTCTACTTCATGGGGATGCAATGGACCTTATGTGCATCCGGGGATGCGTCGACAGACTCCACCTACCGCTCCACTGGGAGACTATAAATTCTCCAGCTCTCCCACTTTTGCCGCTATCACTCGCGTTGCGGCAGCCTGCGAGTCCGCACGCCCGAAACAGGCTCCCCACGTTCTCTCTTATGTTCTGCACTTTATTGCCGCTTTGCTCCGTTTTATTTTACTCCGTTAACACGCTCGGCTACGCTCCGATCGATCCTTCGTACGACACCCGCGAACCGGTTACCGTCTGTCACGCGAAGAAATACCTAGTGTCTTATTCGTGCTTTACGTAAAATACGCGAAACAGACGTCGGCAAATTATCCGGAAATACATTCGGGCCGATACAAATATGTACACTTTAAATTTATTGTGTGAATTGGTGCTCGTGTCTTCATGGTAACTATGTGAAGATCGATCGAGTCATTTTCTTTTTTAATTGAAGATTTCGTGCTTCCATGTGAATCCGATTGAAATGTTTATATACATGTTACTGGAACGTATTTACATAATTGGATTAGGAGATTGTGTATGATGGTACGACTTAGTAGATAAGCAGTGACATTTCTTTATGATTAATGATTACGTGCACTTTAACTTGATTGATGTTAATCAGATTAATTTGGATTTAAAGGTATCGAACAATTGACAGTAGGCTTATACCAGGCTTTGTATAAGAGGCCTTTCATAATTTAAACTTGCCGCCTTTTCTGCTTGAGGCTACCACTGTATTATCAGCGTAATGACGATCACTTAATTTTCGTGATCTAATTCAATTTTATATTAAAAAATCATTATTCAATCTGTCAAAGTCACGGGTATCTCTTTTTCTCGCACGAAGTCATCGACTGCCGGTGAAACACGTGTCATCCTTACGTAATAACGGAATGACTTATCATAGGTGTAAAGTCATTCGCATATGCGAATCGAGAAACACTCCGCGAGTCATGACTGACGTTTCTGGATTAAGATAGCCTGACTAAGCAGATGAGAGATCTATTTTTAAAAAAACGAAATATAAAAAAACATAGAATCATTAATCAGAAACAGTATTTAGAGCCATTAAAATAATATAATCACTACTATAAACTCGGCTGACACGATTCTCATGAAAATTGTAAATCTTGAGATTAATTAAAATAGATCACTACCGATCTTATCTGTATCGATCAATCGCAGCATCCAAAGTGCATCGCGCGTATATATATTACACACGGTCAATCAAATCCTCCCTATAAAGTCATCGAGCTAGTCAATACTCATGGGACTTCCGTTTGACCACCGTTTAAGCTAGAATGATTTGATCGAATCGTAACTCATCTAACGGTCAGGGGAGATTCGATCTCGTATTTAGAATCGAACAATAATGAATGCCTCCTCGTGGAAAAGCTCACAAAGAGTGCCGCCCATATGATCCAGCACTTAAGAAAATCTTCTATAAGATTTTCATCCGCGAGAATATCTTCAGGACGCAACTGGTACCTGCACCATAAACCCTACCGGTTCCGAAAGAATCGATTGGTTTATCGGTATGGGAAAAAGAAACCAGGGAATAACAATGGTACAGTCGAGCGAAGAGACTAAAAACTAATTGAAGCCATAAGAAATGGAACTTGCGTATTTGTTCTCGCATAAATTCATAAGGGGACCCACGGCTCGTTCGAAACGCTTTTTAAATAAGATTACCGTTGGTTGCATTCGGTACCTTTGGTCTTCTATCTATGGGACACCATAAACGAGTAACACTCGGTTAACGCGCTACTTCCCTAAGCGTTTCGGCCGCGGTCCGTGTACGCGCATAGGTGCGTGCATAAATATTTATGTGACGCGTTGTACCAAGCGAGGAACCCCGAAAAAGACCCCCGAGCTAATTAAATGCAGAACTGCTGCGGAGCGAACGAAAAATTCGTGATTTCAGTCAAAATTCTGTAAAATTTATATAATATATTTTTAGAGAAACAAATTTTTATTCTTAAGGCTACCTCGTCCGCGGTACCAGAAGATTCATGGATACTCTACGAAATCTGCTGAATGCCATCCGCAGTCTGATCCAATTTTCTATGGCGTCGTACGTGCCAGTGAATCGACGTGGAATATGTATATCGACGCGGGACGTCGCGACGTTCAATGTCGGGTGAGTATTTAAAGATTTTTTTTTAATATTCGAAATCTTTTTTCAACGTCTTATTTACGACTCATAAATTTTATGATTCATGAGTCAAAATGCCTTCGTCGCCAATACAGTATTGGACTTTACGAAAAATTACGTCTGTCAACCGATAACCGCAACTGCGAGTTTACTTGTCGTTAAACGATCGGTTTTGTATTACCTACGGACCCGACGCACGTTTAACTTGGCGCAACAGTGTCCAATGAAAAATACCTACTCAAAGATGAGTTTTATGACGGACAGTTGACACGTACCCATGGTCACGTTGCACTTCGGTTGAACTACATGAGTCGTTACAATGTCCGTAATTGTAAATGACAAATAAAATAATCGCCATATAAATATACCTACAGGTATAAAATATATTTTAAGAAATTTAAAAAAATCGATATTATGTAAAAAAAAGCAAAAATTGTTTATAAAACAAAAGCATCTAATTACCTAATTTCATTAAAACTACGCTATTCAAAATTACGACCGTCGTCGTTTACACTTTTGAACAATATACACAGAGAGTTATGTGTATCCGAGGGAAAATAAAAAGAATTATATATTCTCATTGTGTATATACATATATATACCAGAGATAGAAAGATCAACGAGGACTCATTGACACGTTACTTCCTCTGATCTTCGCCGCCACTTTTCATAGTCAAACTCCAAGAATTTAATATTCACTTCTCGTCTTTCCCGAAGATGCTACCAAACCGAAGACATTGAAGGGCATAATTAATTATGAGAATAAATAACGCCTCGTCTTCCACCGCGTTCATCAAAACACACATGAATATACGAGTGGCTAAGAAAGGCGAGAAAACACAAAAAGGGCACTGCGCAAAGAATAGGGAAAAAAAGAGCGGGAAAGGTAATAAGATTCAAAATAAATTTTTTTTATAATCAATCAATATTCTTAGCTTTTTTCCGTATGCCGTAACAGTGGGAACGCCTTGTGTGTACGAAATACCATACCGGCATATGCTACCACACAAGGAATTCTATTGAGAAACTATATATAGTACGACATGTCACACTCATCGTGACTGCTGGGCCAAAGTAATTATTTCATAATTCCACCGAACGATATCCGATAAGGAATACCATCGGACGGAAGAGCATAAACACCCTTACGCGATGCAGAGCATCTTCAGGCACGATGCCATCATCGGCATCAGACACACTCTTGCGAGCTCGTTATCGAATCGACCATAAGACCGTTTCTATGTCGCTATCCAAGCCTATTAAAATAGTACATGCCCTTCTGAGCCTATGGGCCCGATCGACCAACTCGATGCAACTTTAAAAACAAAGAATAGAAACGATTTCCTAACTGGAGTTTCTCCAGTATCTCTTCCTTATTATACTGTAGCTGGAATCCTTCTTGGATCGAATATATATTATGTATACGTATATGATATACTGTACAGTATTTAAAATTAGATTCTTCGTTGTACACATTAAGGAAGTGCGGTTAGACTTTGATGACTTTTTCATTACCACACGATAAGACCGATAAGAATTATTTATAGAGATTAAATTGGTCGTTCATTTTGTACTATATTGAGACTATTGAAGATTTTTATATAGATTTTTCTTGGTCGCTTCTTCTCTAAAATATTCATATCTCTTGTACACCCTTCTTTTGGGGTTATGTTGTCAGACTTTTATACAGTCTCGTGTGAATTGTCCGGTTGCACTATAGCCACTGCCAAGGACCTTGAGTCTTTACAGTCGCTGAGATACGGATGCATCCGCAATGTATTCTATCGACGTTCCTGCGATAAAATCGGCATTCGAATGCTCAATGAGGATTCGACTTTGCGGCTGGATCGGGATGGGTTAGCACATACCTGTACTGATAATGTTCTTTGGTTACGTGCGAATATTGTCAGGGTGCAGCAAGACTGTTAATGAATAATTAATTAACAATTATAAAAGCGGCACGAAGCGTTTACCTATATTCATAATTTATATAAGAAATTGACGTGTCGTATACCGTCGGTATACATCGTAATTGGTTATGAAAAATGTGTCGGTCGGATTGAGATAAAATCTTTACTTTTTTTTCTTGTTATAAATGCTTAATCATCTTTTATCTTCTTTGATTTTATTACCACCGCAGGGCGGACACTGGCATTTATTTCTCTTGCGAAGTCTCGTGCTCTCTCAGTCTCTCTTGCTCCTTTAAATGCGTCGTCACCGGCGAAACTTTTGCAACTGGGTATGCGCCCGTTCACACAGAAACTGCCGCTCGGTCCCCCCCACCAAGTGGGAAGTCATCAGATAAAAATATGTAACGTCGTAACTCCTGACCGCCGGCCAGAAACCGTGGAACATGTAAGATTACGTATAAAACGTAAAACGGTGTGCTGTTTATTTTTTAGTCAATCTTAAGATAGGCTTTGACGTATGGATTTCGAATAAGCTACCGCCGCCGGTCTCCAGATCATTCTTGTCTTCTGGTGCATACCTGATCGTACGTCTGGGATTGGCGAATGTATGAAAAGAGAGCTGTAATTATCCGTGGAAAAAAAAATATAATAAAAGAGTACTCCGCTTCAAAGTACCGGTAACGGGTGCCTCGATAAACGTCGAGATTACCTTTGTCGTACTCGTGCTAATTTCCGGTTTCGAAATAAATACAGGGGAAATATATAGTATGCGTAGGTTCTGCTACGTTTCAGTTCGTATTAAAGCTCGCGCCTGTTTTACTTTACGGTATTCGTGATATTTACTTTCGGAAAATTTCATTTGTACGGCTTTAGTTGGTTCTGTATATTCTTGGAAATCATGGATTCCTCATGTTGTATGCCAGGATTAATTTCACGGTTTTAACAGTCAAGAATGCCTTCACGGGAAGATCGCGCCAGGGTGAGTTTCTTCACGGATTTACAGTATAGCAAATCTATGAAATTTTAATTCGTGCTCTACGTTTCGTCTGATCTTATGAGTATTTCTGCCGATCTGTATCTATATAGTATCGCACGCACCGTTGACCGGTGGGTGATCTGTGACCCTCCCATTAAACAGTCCATTTTACGATGCTCTTGTTGAACAATACGACATGTATAATGGAGGCCCACGCCCTGACCCATAAAACACTGGAACAACGAGAATTTAATATCATTTGTCGCTGTCTAAAATTTAAGGACTATAGTACCAATTTCTTATCCGTTTCGATTATCATAGATGCATTCCATTGTAGAAAAATTATATTTTCGGTCCACGATACAGAACTCCATTTTGACGTAGATTATAGAGATTTTGAATTTAATTTTCGTATTCTCTAACGACATTCAATATTCGTCGATTGGCGTTCGCAAAAGTTCGCTTCGATCGAAGTGTTTTGATTGGTCTGCGCAATGCCGAATGCGCAGTAGCATCGCGTGACCACTTCCGTTGTTCCGTAGCAAAGAAGGAACAGTACGTGTTTTCTTTTTATTATTACGTATGCACACGCGGTTTATCGAATGAGGCAACGTGAACGTTTGTATACCAAAACAATGGTGATGTCTGAATGACGGTTATTTGTGTATGTGATCAAAGGGCATGTGACGCATAGCAAAGGTGGGCTTGACAAACGTCCTCCATCTTGTAGTTACTCGCACGCCACGTCCCTTCGTTCGTATAATAATTTCCGGTTGCGGTAAAGTATCTAATTGTTTCCTGCGAATCGATCATCAGTGTCGAATCAATGAATTAATTGAACCGAGATGAAAGCGTCGGTAACCCTAACCTCCAAAAATAGTGTTTCATAATCGCCCACGTGATTTTCAATATCGTAGAAACAGTCGATGAGTTTATTATTATAATTTCATTCTTTACTTTTAAAATGAATCCTTTTCTCTCTTGACTCATTCAGCTCCCACTGCTACGAAGGTTACTGATAAGAAATTTAACGTGGCGCCGGATTACTTTATCAGGCTAATTTACGATCCTTACGAGAGACATACAGAATGACAGCGTCAACTCAAAGGACGAGTAGTAATTTACTGCCTCGTGTATTACTAAATACGCATAACACCCTGCGACCTTTTCTTATGTAAAACCGATTCCCAAGCTACGTCGATCGACTAATAAACATCCACCGCGGTCATTCCGCCTTGTACTTAAAGATAACCACGTGCCCCTTATATGAATCTCATGAGAAAATTATAAGCATTTCTTTACGTTCATTCAGATAGTGCAACGTTACCTCATCGTCCTGGATAAGGGATAACAAGCAGCGGACATTGTCTAGCTGGTATGCTAGACAAAATTCTGAAGAATGAAACCTGAATTACACGTTTGTGAACTGAAAATGAAAAGAGAAAGAAAAGAGATCCAGGTCAGGGATCGCGTGCCAGATGCAAAAACTGGTGCAGATGCAGGTGCAGAATATCTTGAAGCTAAAAAACATACATATTCAAGATACTAAAAAATTACTCGGTGCATTCTTTTCTTTGTCGTAACAGACTTTACGACAAAGACGTTATTGTCCATAGTGTCAATAGGCAAGCACGAAAGACCTGACAAGAGGTAGGGAAGGGAAAGATGAACAAAAAAATGAAAACCCTGTAACCAGCATGCGTGTTTAAGCCATGCAAATATTTGTCGGACGCTCTCGTATTAAAGGAGAGAAAGAGTACTCTCTCTCTTAAAGAGAGGTACCCTTACCTATGCCTGGAAAACTGATACGTCCTCTATCTTATGGACCGATCTTCCGGTGGAGCATCCCTTCTTCTCGTCCCAAGAGTTACTGGACGCGGGACGCATATTGCTCCACGCTTGGCGGCAAGGTAGCCATTTGCGAGATAGTGGCGCCTACAAGCTATGGACAATTAGCGTTAATTGATTCGATCGAGTGATCGTGTGGCAGTGGGAGGAATGGATGGGGAGAGGAGGAAAGAGAAGGGGAAGGCTACCATTCTCGTTCATTTAATCGAATTAAATTACTGGATTTGCTCAGAATTTCGTGGCTCCGAAGAGTGTTGCTCAATTTTATTTTTTGCCCGTGCACTCGCTCACACCAGCTAGATATAATTAGAGGAGCCATTTTTTTTACATAATTTATTTTTTTATACAGCAGCTCATTTATCAAAGCTATTCTTGTAGCCTTTTATAAATAACGAACGTATCCTGCCGACCGTTATCGGTCCATTAAGTAACTTCTTTCTGGATTGTCCTGCAGGTACGTCGGTGTCGCTTCTTGTAAACTGGCGCGATGAGTTGAGAACCTTGAAGTTGGCCGCGAGCGACAGACCGGTTTCTTAATAATTAACATATGCAACGTTAATTTTACGGAATTATAATTTCACGTCAGTCAGCGATAGGTTGAGCGACGAGCGAAACTTGCACGTGACCGTGCCGCTTCTTGCGAACCCGCCTTATTGCTACTGATGGCTTCTCTTTGTTTTGTATTTATAATTCGGGGGGTTCCACCCTCGTCCAATTACTTTCTCCTTCTAAGCTATGATATTACCGGTCATCGGGTTATCCTATCCTCTTGTTGCGTTTACTTTATGCCTCTTAGCTTCGGCATAAGAAATTTTATTCTTTTTCTCCAATTCGTTCCTTGCGCCAGCGTGCCGAATGACAGATGCATCTTTCTAAATTGGCTCCGTGCGTGCATATCAGCTACATTCTTTTTAAGGAAGATTTTAAGCCTCTGTACACATATACATATGTTGTCGGCTTAGAAAATAATTTTAATATGGAAGTAACAGTTAGTCTATGAGAGCATTGCGTGGGAAGTGAAAAATGCCATAAAATATAATATTAGGCTAAATTATAAACGAGTGTATATATATATATATATATTAGCACGTGTCCCTGTGGGTGGTTCGTGTGCGAACTTAACACACTATACGTTCCACGTGTCTTGTTAAGTGCACGCACCACTGGAAATATCTACGTGCCTCTTGTAACTTAATATCTCCACGTGTGAGGAATGAAGGATTTTTTGTTTTGGTAACAAAAGAATGTTTTAATTATACACGGATGCTTTGTTAATTGTTAAAAATATTTCTATTATACGTTGATCTCGTTTTTAATTCATCCGACACTGTTTACAATATGTTTCATATACATGTTTGTTACATGCACATACATAGCCACTGCTTAAAGCGTGAATTCTTCTTACTCATACTTCCGCTTCTATATGAAATCCATTGTAAAAAAAGACTGTTTACATGACTCATATATCGCACGCGTACGCATATTAATACGCATTTGTAATCAGTTATGTCGTGTTCGTGGCTGACGCATAACGTGTTATATAGTTTTGTCGTACGTTTTATTTAGCGCGTGGTCGCATTTCCTCAAACTGATAATAAATTACTAATCTACGTCTCGTTTAGCGTCTCTCAATGTTCTCTCGACTATCATTAAAAGCGACAAAGCAATAACAACCCAAAAGACGAGATAAATTTTTACAGATAAACGTATCCTGGTGTTATACGAATTTCCAAAAAAATCAAATCAATCATTAACCCTGGAACGATACGCGATCTTTTTCGTCCATTTGAAAAGAAGAGTTTAGGATGTCTCAGTACCACGTGCCTACTCCTGAGTTAATCGTCTAATAAAACAACTATGAAACCACGTATAACTATTAATATCAGCTGCTTTCATACAGCGATGCACACAGGCCACAAGTAGTACACATAAATCCAGAATATCACTAATATTTGATTTCGTCCAAGAAATTTCCACTTTGTCCCTTTCCCCTATCTGAATCCGCGAGAAATAAAATAATACCCAAGCACTGACACGATCATCAATATTTATGAATGGACCCATACGTTACATATGAATGGCATCGTGTAAGGCATTAAGCATTGTAAGACCTCGGTCAATACTTACGTGCAAACCAATAAATGCATCCCTTGCAGTCGATGCAACACCTACTGCTTCTTCACATAGGATATATTTATATATGTATAAACACTACACCGTTGCGTGCTCTGCTCCGGTATCATTAGAGGGCTATTTGAGACTTACGCCCCCATTGTCCAAGGGCACCTTCAGAGAAAAGCTGTTGGTATACCGGAGAGCGCAGAAAGGTACACCCGAGACAATGCATGCTACGTGCATCATATTTCACGGTCATTTATTTTTGTGTCTGGTATAATCGGGGGGCCCTCGTGATGCCCGGCGGAGTCCAAAATTTACGTCCCTGGACCACCGTAAGAGATTTACAGCAACGTCGCGTATTATTCACCGTCTCGTTTAAACCCGTAACCTCTTATATAACTGGAATTTAGTATCGCGATGCAGTTCGCCATTTTAACGGCCTTTCTTTTGACTCCCTCTCGCCTCTCGCGTCGCTCGTTTGACTCTTGACAGTGGCGACACCAAATCGGCCATGGCCTCCGTGGCCAATCCTGCAATTACGAGAATTAGCGTAGCGGGCAAGCATTTACCCGACGTCAGCAGTTTTCTTTTCACTAATTCCCAAGTGACGCCTTCCATCGTAAATAGTTAGGTGTCATCGTCGTCTTGAGAATCGCCTTTAGGATTAAAGTCATGTCAACGTTGGAATTCATATTGGTACGTTAACCAGTCATTATGCAGTGCAAGAGTAATGACTGACTAGCTGGGAGGTCCTTCGGTCGAGGTTTCTCGTACTTTCTTTCATAATTAATTATTCTTTTTTACTTTTCTCATCCCCTAATACTATGTCTATTAATAGAAAATATACCAAACACCTACCAGCCTTCTTAGGGGCTCCTGTACAGTATGACGTATCACAATGAACAAAGCATCGCTTGTATTCCGCAAGCTGGTGGGAATGGGAAAATTTATTGCTGCAAGAAATTCGCAAGCTTCCATTACATGTGCATTAACAGCTTTAGATGCATTTGCGATCTATTACATTCTACTATCTTATTGGAACGTGCCGACAAAGGAATATTTATGTATGACATAACCTATATGTCTTTATCTTAATTCATTATTCATTCAGTAACGATAAAGACATTTTATATCGCGAATGAGATCACTTCCTTATGGTGACTCCGTCCTATCACATCCGATGCAGTTAAACTACTTAATGACAATTTTCATTCGATATCGTTCAATGATTTTATTGAACGATCCAAGAAGATCAACCATATGCACGAATAATAAATCATTTCATTCACGTATCCGCATGAGGAGCAAGAGCCAGTTTTTATTTTTTATCTTGCAATTAAAAGTCAACAGCGCAGATTTCAATTAATCATTTCTTCGTTGACTCATCGTCGGTACTTCGTCCCTACTACTCTCATCTTTATCTAACAAGGAAATTCCACTTTCTCTAAAGTGCCCAACTATCACGGCAAATTCTTAATAATCAAGGATAATGACACCCTTTCGATTCAGCAAGGCCGATTAGCTCTCATCATGCTTTTACGTATGTGTATAATACATACGTGGATGTATATAAATGTGTACAGTTCCTTACTCCACGGCCACCCTCGTGCCGACGCAATATGATTAATTAAGACTTTCCAAGAAAACGCAACAAGCAAAACATTATTAGTTCGCACTGGCACAGTTTACTCAAACGAAAACTCTCAGCTTTACCAGCATCAGCAACACAGCCGGTTCATCGTGCTGCATTATTGCTCTTGCTCCTGCTGCTACTGCGCTAAGAAGATCTTTCTACGATCATCCATGCTTGTACACTGAAGTGCACTGGCAAAATAGTCTGGCGCCACTATGCTGATACCTACTAGACGGCATGCACTTTACTCCGAGCTGCAAGAAAAGATCAACGACACTGGCTGTTCGTGCCGATCGATCCGTGCATAAATCAATTCGAACCTAATGCAGAGACTGTAGCACAATTTACATCCAGATCAGTCGTAAAAAATTTTACACTGTTTTATACGTAGACCTATCATAGATATTATTTTATTGATATTCTCATATCACAGCCACGTGCAGTCTATCAATTTTTTTTATTTCAGATGTATCCTTGTCCTGATTCTCATCTCGATTTTTGGTACTGTCGCAGCATCCCGTATACCAGACAAGTATCCGATAGAAGTGAGTTCAGGTTATGTTCGTATATGGTACAGTATGCATTATATATATATACACACACACACGCACACGTATACATATATATAGAGAGTTCTAGAGTTTGTTTGGATCGTTAACTCTAACGATCATCCGGTTACTATACTATGGCCGATCTTATCGATCTACACCGTCAGTCGATCCGACAACAAGCCACCTTTTCGAACCATTGTTGTCCCTGCACGCTTATATTGTGGGAAGTGTGTTTATAATACTAGGTTACGATGCAGATATCGCACGTTTTAATCTACATTTATACTGCCGCTACGAGATGTTACGCGTGATTTCTTTGGCTCTGAATTGCATCGCTGCATAAGCGCATCTTGGACTTTACGAGGGTCGTTCTTTCTTATTTATTTCTATATCCGTAAAGCGTTACGTGATGTCTCTCGTGATTTGGGGATTTTTTGTTTTCTTTATTTATTCCTTCTCTCAATGGAAATCAGTTTTGGGTGCATCGAATGCATTTTTACGCTGAGAATTAGTCGCGACTCGTCGATAATCTCCGGAGGTTGAATGCAGTTTTAATGCTGAGTGCATCTCGAGGATCACGAAACTTTTTCTATGTCATTCTTTATTATATTTGTTCGTACAGTGCAGACACGCTAAACACTATTTTTGTATTTATGTATTTATGAATGATGCTTCGCTGCTCTCAATGAATTACTATGCGCCAGTTTGATACTGTGTCAGTGGATTTTCTTTCGCTTGCGTAATTCGGCGTGGCTCTTCTGTAACGATGTAACATACGTGTATCTTGTCGAGATTTATTTTTCGTGACTTGTTGTCGACTTGCCGTGACTGATTTACGTCGATCTTCTTTTAATCAGTTGCCTAATTAATGCCACTCGCGTATAGCAGAATAATGTAAAATTTTTTTTTCTTTATTAGTCATACAGTCGAGGTACTATGTACGATATATATTTTTTTGAATTTGATATAATTTTTAATTGGCTTTTAATTAACAACAAATATATATATATATAATGCCTGTGTGTCACTATAGTAATGCGTAAAAAAGTCTTGTAAACTTTGACACGGGAAGTCACGATTGAGTAATGAATCCGTCGCGTAATTAATCATGACACGGACTAATTCCTCGTGATATCCAATGGCATAGGGGCTAATTACGGTCTCGTTTACGTGAGTAACAAACGCTAATTGTCGAGTAAATAGTTAATGCCCGCAAGATATTTCTTCTATCGGTGGATGCAATTACGAAGAGGAATACCACCGAGAAAGTCCTGCCCTTTAATTACCTTCAATTCCATTTAATTTTGTATCCGCGATACCCGTCGCTCGGTCTCTAAGATACGAGAGGGAATTAAGAGAAAAATCATATCCGAGGAATTTCTGGAACACGTAAAATACTCCAGTCACTTAATTGCATCCCCGATAAAATCTGAGATGAATGATTGAAAAATTGTGCAGGGCAAGGAGTATCGATCGTACGAAGAATCGATTTCAATTTAGTAATTATTATTTTTATTCGACAGGTCTACCACATGCTGCAAGAGAAAACGCAATTTGGTTATGGTCGTGATAATCGTATAAAAGGAAGCTGGGGTCCATGGAGCTCTTGGAGCGAATGCTCGAGATCCTGTGGCACTGGGATCCAATCGCAGGCACGGGAATGCCTGGCTATGCGGTAAGTCATCGAGAGAATCATCGATTACCAATGATTTTAATGCGGCGTGTGCGCAAGTACATCGATGGAAATAATAAGTAAGCCGCGATAAGATTTAACCTGCTATTATTTTTCTATCAGGCTTTTACGTGCACGCTTCCGCGTTGTTATCGACGTAACGTTAATCGAATTAAAGGGCGCACGTTACGAGGAAATCGTCGAGGGAGTTGGTGCCCTTATAGGAGCCAACGCGCTCGATGCACTATGGATATTATCGCAGCAGTCGTAACCGTTTGGTTCACCGAAATTATACGTAGATTCTTCGAGGCTTTCTAAGATGCTGGGCAATGCTGTACCATCCCATCCGTACCTTGCGGTTCTGGGAATTATCTACTATTAATCTTAAATTACACCAGCACCTCAGTACGCTCTTATACCCGTGATAACTCACGTATCGTGCATTATATGATTCTTGACATTTCGAACCTTGCACCTTTCGTTGTGCCAATTATTTTACACTTTACAAGATACCGAAGAGTCGTTATCGTTTCACAAGGTTCATAGAGACCTTGTCACGATAACTTGTAACGTATATCTTTTAATATATAGAGTATTCATATACCGTTTGACCATTCATCATGCGGCTTGTGATTTTTTGTATACTTGTGTTATCAGTTATAGCGTTATCAATCTTCTGTTCCAGCAGCTCCTTAAGGAAGAGGAGTACAGTTCTTCATGAAAATACAGTGCATGCCAAACCTATGTGCATTGGGACCTATAAGCGTTATCATGTCTGCAATACTCAGGTACATTGAGATAACAGTTTTGATGCTTTTTTTTTTCTTTGGTTTAATTAAACCGGGCACAGGCTTGCTTTTTTGTTTATGGAAATTATACGTACTTGCTGATTAGGATAACGTACTTGGGTATGATTCATATCTCGTGCTCAGACTCCGTGACTTGGCGATAACTTAAAATGCATAAGAGGATTCACCACCTGCAGCGCTGAAAGACTTTGTCTGTGATACACGCGTGTTATCGGTACAGTCGCTCGTGCTGGCTGATTAGAACCGATTTGCACGAGTATGCCATTCGTGCCATGAATTATCATTTTTATAGCTTGTACCTATATAGGGTTGTCCAGATTATAATGTACCTGCTAGTAATATTTAATACACTCTGTATTAAAATTGCGTAACAGACAGTACAGTCTGTTTTTATATGATAGAAATTATTAGTCATGTAATTCCCGGAAAAAAAGAAAATTAACTATTATAATAATTTAAAAAACAATTTTTATATTTATGGTTTTTTTAAAATGTTTTATCCATATACAGGATTGTCCAAACTATCCAGAGGATTTGCGTGCGGAACAATGCGCTAAATACAATGGGCGTATTTACAAAGGAAATAATTATCTCTGGACACCGTTTCCGGACGGTGAGTGTCATCTTAATGATAATTGTCATCAATAGAAGTTAATCTGTATTTCGTTATACAGAGAGAGTTAAAATATACGAGAAAATTATGTTTCAGCACCGAACACGTGTGCCCTCAATTGTCGCGCTATTGGTGAACGATTTTACGCTACATTAGAACCAGTCGTTATCGATGGGACACCGTGCAATGCTCCTTATCGTCATGGACAGCGACCTGGACCATCCTCGGAGAGCGGCGAACGCTGGCTATGCGTAGCTGGGCAGTGTAAGGTACGCTGAAATCTTTTAGCTTGATATATCAATTACGTAACGCCAAGATAACGATTGTTCACTCTTCATGAAAAGGGTCTTGAGAATTTATAGAAATTATCCATAAGGTCTTTACGGTTCCATTCCTATGAGTGATTTAATACAAACCATACCTCGTTCACTTGTTATTACGTAGTCAGTGGGCTGCGACGGAGTCGTCGGTTCTGGCGTAAAAGTCGACGCCTGTGGCGTCTGCGGCGGCGAAGGCAGAGGCTGTAGACTCTTCGAGGGTATTTTTATGGAGCCGATACTTCCAAGAGGACACCAGCCCGTAACAACCATACCGAAAGGCGCCATGTCCTTGAATATATCTGAGTTACGACACACGGCCAATTTTCTAGGTGAGATTTATCGGCCGTCAATTAATTATCGAAACGGCATCCTAATCAACAACGAAGTAACCCCAGTGAATCTTAATTATATATATTTCACAAGCATCAGGAACAAAAAGCGTTTGCGGGCTACTTTGGATTTAAAACTAACCTCCTTGTTTGCCAGAGATCGGCCTCTAAAGTCTTTCTAAACAAGCGTTGAGAAATTCGCCAGAAGCCGTGATTTCCAGTTTAAATATTTATCCATGGTATTTCATTCCTCTTCCTTCGTCCAATATCTTGCGGTATACATTTAGTGTATGTATAATTCTTACATATTATACTGTGGTACGAATCGACGGTGAGTGCTCTTTGTTCCCTTACGTTATCTGAGTCGTATAACGGTAGCAGTTCGATGACGAATCCGATGGCTATTAACATCGATTACGTGTTCAGACAACAACTGGTAATTAACTGGGCCTTTACGAGGCGCTTGTATTTTTACTGTGATGTTTGCAGCTCGAAATATCGATATGCCAACGTGGTACGAACTTTCTATTCATCAATGAAGCATACAGGCACGTCAAAGTCCCCATGACCGAATATCATGTCCTGAACCTCATTTTTGCACTTGGTGTATATTATTTCTTTAACTATTTATCCACGAGCAAGCGCGTCTTCGTGCTCGATAAACGAATCGTCAAGGGCGGCAGCCAAAAATATCGCGCTGGTTTTATCACTGAGAATTCCTCAAAGCTGCCGACCCTACGGAAAGACGTTTCCGGCTTTGAATAATACGCCCTGGTGTCATCGTGCGCTAATGAGAAATTTATCTTGACAGCTTTGAGAGATCTGAATGGCAGTTACATGCTAAATGGACCGTGGTCTCTCAGTCCCAGTGGTAGCTACAGAATTAGTGGTGCCATGTTTTCGTATCAAAGGGGCGATGGTACCAAAATGGAGAACATTTTTGCTACTGGTCCCTTGGCCGAACCATTGGAACTCGAGGTGAGTGTGTAGGAAGAGAGAGAGGGAGCAAAAGTGTAGAGTTTGATAATACGTATTGTTGTTTTAATTGTTATATGTTATACGGCTTTTATAGATCTTTTATCAAGAGTATAATCCTGGAGTTATTTACAAGTATGTGGTACCATTGAATGAGACTGCGGACGACAATGCAATGATAGCGCCGCCACTTCTTGCCCCAGGTATATTTTAATACAGCTTCCTTGGTAGCGGTACAGAATGATCCATTGCATGCAGCTATTCGCGGATAATTGCACGTAGAATTATATTCGCGAAGCATCTACAGGAGTTGCCGACCGGTTGTACGTAGCCTGGTAATTTTCTGGTGGAAACTGGATTAACGAGATCGAAATATTTCAGGGCCAAACGATCCCAGCAACGAGATTCCTGATTCGAGTAACCGTGCCATGCCAGCTCCGATACCAAGAATGTAAGTATTATTTTATATTCGAATACGCAGATATTTGGTGGACTGTAGGAGAGCGTTAATTTTTGTATTTTTAACTTCAACATCTTGCCGCAAATTTGATTGTGGGCTTTTGGTTTTAGATTCGATCACGAGTCGCATTCCTCTGTCGCGAATTCGAATTACAGCCAGAAGGAATCTCGAGAGAGAAAGCGGAAGGAAGAAATGCGACATCCGCCGACAACTGTAATGGCTGGTGATCAGCCTAACGCGACTGAGACTGGTGGAAAAAAGAAGAAAAAATTCTCATGGCAAGTCGTTGGTTTGTCGACGTGCTCCAAAACTTGTGGCGGAGGTAAGATCGAAGATACAGTATAAAAAAATTGTTAGAAGTTTTTACGTGATACATTTGGGTCGTTATTCGTTTGTCGTGATCCAAGCATCCCGAATATTTGTATCAATAATAAGATATCAGGATATTCCATGTAGGTGTGCAAAACGCAATTTTTAAATGCGTTCGAGATAAAAATCGTATGGTCGCTAATGAGAGGAGATGTCGCAATATTCAGAAGCCGCCAATTCCGCCTGCATTGAGATGCAACGATCGTCCATGTCCGGCTAGGTAAATGAAAAATTAATATTATCAGTATGGAGACTGTGTTAATGAATAAAAATCTATAATCGAATCTAACCGTGAGATCTTCGATGTCGAATCATTCTTCGAGTCTTCCTGGACCGGATTTTTTCATTGGAGGATGTTGATAGTCATCACTGATTTTAGATGGAGAGCAAGTGCTTGGAGCGAGTGTTCAGTAAGCTGCGGCGTTGGGATACAAACACGTCAACTGGAATGCGTTCAGGAATTAAATTCAAAATTAACGATGCGCGTCGCAGCTGGTGCCTGTGAACAGCCACCCGATTTAAGGACTACGGAAACCTGCAGACGAGCGGCATGTTCTAATTCAAATCCAGAATTAAAGCAAATGACTGTACAACATGACAGACCGAGGTGGGACGTCGGCACGTGGGGTCCTGTAAGTCATTTAAAATTTAAATTACTTGGAACGACTTATTTCTAGATCAATAAAAATTTCTCTAATATTATTCAGTGCTCCGCTACCTGCGGTCGTGGCTTTAAAAGACGTACCGTTACTTGCATAACTTCAAACGATCCTTGTTCATTCTCCACCAAACCGGA
Source organism: Trachelus iudaicus (assembly GCA_030142595.1). Lineage (NCBI taxonomy): Eukaryota > Metazoa > Arthropoda > Insecta > Hymenoptera > Cephidae > Trachelus > Trachelus iudaicus. The sequence goes on along the minus strand of JARQTH010000297.1, from coordinate 786,048 downwards.
AGTTGAGAAACATTGTGAAAGTGCTCCTTGTCATACCAATTCCAAAGGACATGCTCCTTGGCTATTTACCGAATGGTCACAAGAAGTGAGTATCGGGGCTGTGAAAAGTTGAAGGAATTTTACAGAAATATAGAATATTGTGCTTTCAGTGCTATGCGGGGTGTGGATCTGGTGTTCGAAGGAGGCAAGTGGCTTGTGCTGACGGAAGTGAACTTTTTTGTAATCCGAATGATAAACCTGTTGTGGAGGAAAGCTGCTTAGGAAATAATACTAATTGTGACAAACCAGTTTGGTATACCGGTCCATGGTCCTCCGTTAGTATTTAATGTAATCGACATTTATTAATTGGAAGTACGTAATTAATATGTAAATTTTATTCAACTATCTTTAGTGTACCGTGACGTGTGGCTCGGGAATGCAATATCGTCATACTTTGTGCATTGCCAAGATGGACAATAATTTTCAAGCATTACCAGAAGCCAATTGCAACTCTTTCGATAATAAACCCACGACTGAACAAGCATGTCGAATGCCAGCATGTTCTGCAAAATGGTTCACGTCACACTGGTCCAAGGTAAGCAATTACAATCAGCAATAGTAGCCCATATTATCCATTTTTAATTTGCAATTATTTTTCACCACTATATTCTTTCAGTGTTCAAAAACATGTGGTACCGGCGTGCAGGAACGTCTAGTGCGTTGCATCTACGAAGGAGTAACCGCTTCCGGCTGTTCGGAAGCAGATGAACCAATTGGAAAACGTGTGTGCAATACGGACCCTTGCATTAAAAAAAATGAAATCCCCGGAGATGAGCTACCAAAAAGTAAATAACTATCATTCTTCAAGTTCTCCTCTAATCGTCGTACAAAGAAAATATGAACGATTACCTATATCGTTGAATCTCTCGTGCGTAATGACAACAATGTTATTATTTTTTCTTATTCCAGTGCCTAAGGACAAACCTAACGACCATTGTGTTGAAAAATATCCCAACTGCAATTTAGTGGTAAAAGTTGGATTATGCAGAATCAAGTATTACAAGCACTCGTGTTGTGGATGTCGCGATTAGCTCTTCTCGAGAATCATTTCTCATGAGACTCTGAGGGTACGTGATGGAATCCAACTGTCGAGATTTCTGGACCACGTAGGGAATAAGGTACGCTTGTACTTGCGACTTATGGAGGCGTTAAGAGAAGTTCAGTATAAAAGGTTGTTGTACGGTTACTATTCTCGAAAGTGTAGTAATGCGATGCTGCAACGACGCTATTCTGTTTGGGCGTTACGCCGTGTCGAATCATTTAGAAAGTCAATTATCATCGAGCGGATCAGATCGCAATACATTAGAACGTGATGCTTCGAAAATTTAACCCAACTCGTTGATAAGCCGATCTTTGTTTCCCGCTATCGCGCCTGATGGGACGTGCGGAAAAAAATGGTCTCACGATTCGAATCGTCGGCATGACAAAACGATAGTCAAGGCTCACGGCCAAAGACAGCTTTGCGTTTATTACACACTTTATTACTGCCAGGACCATTTGCGCGCTGTGGAGAGGCTCTTAGGTACTTGTATTGTAGAAAAATAAAAAGCTCTTCCACGTGCGCGTGGTGTATACGTTATATTAGTATATCAATAATAGTCAAATATGATTGTAAGCATAGGATATGAAAAATTGCATTAGGATCTTTCCTGTGTAAACGCAGATATTATATTACGAGTGATTCACACCTGTATTGTTCCGCATGCTTATGCTGGACCGCCTATACTTAATTGTGTTTTTATATGTGAACTTGATATAATTTGAATTGAAATCTGGCATTGTTTTTCTTGTTGTTACCCATTTATGCTTTTATAGACAGGCTTTGGGTAAGTTTACGAAGATCATTGCGAAGCCACAGACTGATTATAGGAATAGTCATGAGTTATTAGTGCATCGAGAGGTATTAATATTTATTCGCTGTATTATGTACATGGAATCATTATATAAACAATAGAAGCGTAGCCATTGATTAGCTACATATAAAATTTAAATAGAGCAAGAATGTATAAAGGATTATTAGAAATTTCGCTGGTCAATAGCTTACTTTGTAAATCTTATAAATGTTAGGGCAAGTTTGTTATTTTCTTATATCTACCACGGATTCTCAAGACAGTGACTCATCCGAAAGGGCGTAACATTTTTTTGTATCAGTTAATTACATTAGGTCTTCTAAAAATGTTATTTGTAAGAATTCAGTGAAAATCATTTGACAGTTTATCGTTTCAACAACTGCTGGAGCCATGTTGTCATTAGATTGACAATGTTTTAATAATTAAGAACGATTAATTTCTGTCGTTGCTCAATGCTATTCCTTTACCACCCCACCTCTCTTTCAGATCCACTTTTAAACCCAAATCTCTTAAAGCTGCCTTCACGTCGTTTTCTAATTCTAGACCATGTGTCTTCATAGCATTGATTAGTAGCTCCTCAACACCTTGTTGAACAAATTCCTGTGACTCCATTTTATTTCTTACTGACATATTTCTTATTGCCCAACAAGCTTGCTTCAGAACGTTAATACTCTTAGGATAAGTTTTTATGGAATCGATGATGACTGTTGATGCTCCGCAGTCATAAAATACACCAGCATTCGAAGGACTTCTCAAAGTCAATGCAGAAATACAGGCAAGACCAGAACTAACTACAGTTTCTGAACCCTGTAACAGAAATAATAATTATCAATATTACAAATTATATTTAGGTAGATAATTTTTTACTGTTTCATACAATTCGTTGATTGTCAATTTGCGTTTTGAACTTACTTTAAACCTGCTTATTACAGAAACTATTAGAGGTGCTCCACCAGAAGTAACAATGTGAGACTTAACATGATCATTTCCGGCAAGCGCCTTCAGTAACTTCAATGCCTGCCAATTTAGTTTTTCTGTATCAGGATGATCGACCATTACATCAAGTATAAATTTCAAACCACCAGCATCTTCCACGCTCTGGCAGAATTCATTTCTGACTATCAGACTGGCTAATGTTAACATTAGATCGCCAACGACAGCTCTGTCTGTCTTGAACCCTTTAACCAAATGATAAAATTAATTAAATGTATCGTGCAGATAAGGGATGAATATTTTTCTGATACTACAAATAAAATTATTACTTGATAATAAACTTGTAATGACATCTAAAGTGTCTCTAGCAATGGCAGTTGCATGCTCATATGCCTTTCCATATTCATGCCTTATATCGTCGTCTAATACAAGTGCTCTACATACAGCACAAGCGTCTCTAAGTTCCTGTCCAGTGGCATCCTCACGCATAAGTATTCTTTTTATCTTTTCCAGAGCATTGGCATTGAAAATGGTCTGCCTATTCAATTCGTGTTTGATGCAACATTCTCTCATCCAACGTAACAGAAGTTGCAGAGTAGGAACATCGTGTTGTTTGTCTAAAATTCTGTAACAAACATATAAATCATTAATATTTAGAATATAAATCTTAAAGGAAACACTTAGTAAGTACAGGCTAGATAAAAAGAATAATGTAATAAGTATTCACTCCATCTGTAGAGTAACTCCTGCCTCGTCTAATAAATCAGGATGACCTGTCATCAGTGAAGTCATCGTCCTTAGCGCAGGTCTAATCACAGTAACGTCATCCTTAAATTCCTTTATCAAATCCAATAAAATCTTATAGCCTCCCAAGTTACTGGCATGAATCCTGCGTGCTATGTCTTTATCTAATTCAGTCTTCAGTTTTTCTAATACTTCTGGAACAATTTCAGAATTCTTTTCCTCTATGGAGGACGTCAAGTTATCCAGGCACGTCTTCACCAGATCTCTATCGTCACACAAGATTAGATCCTTGATGACATTGCTCAAGTCGACACCCTAAAAGGCATACATTTTACTAAGTTTTGAAATACATAAAACAATGATTAACACCATTCCATATGTATACCATGGAATAAATGTTTATAAGAGTTAATGAAAATATAAAACGATTGTTAACTGTTCTAATGAAACATAAATTAAGGAAATACGTAACGATATCATTTATAATGTCTTTAAAAAGCAATAACAATGAACAAATTCTATAAGCATAACATTTTTCATTGATCTCTCTTTAAATTATTTTCATTATACCTGAGCCTCAAATTGTTTAATCGCATCGTCGATCGCTTCCTCAGGAGTCATCGAAAATTCTTCTATATTTTCTTTGACAACTTCGTTGTAGGTTTCTTGATTTATCACGCGAACCATGGTTGCACTATTTTTTCCACTACAAGACCTAAAATTTCCAAATAAGGATATGAATCGTGTTACTACGGTTACTACTGATATCTAATAGTATGTGATTTCACCGTACCAAACAAATGATCGAATGATATGTCAATTTTATTTGCATTCTACCAACCGACGAAATCAAGACCAATCACTTTTCAAGAACGATTCCCATATATAGTACTTATCCCTAGATTGTAATGGGGATACGTTCACGAGAAATATTAAGCAGAGATGAATAGAGAGATGCACAACGCTACGGTTTTAGGCTATATCAAAATCATGGCGCTAAATCGTGTCGGCCAGTCTGGAAGTAGGATTTTGTGATCATCGTCTCCATCGACAATTCGAATCCCGTCCTAGCCGAGCTAATCATGAACACGAACGCGTAGCTTGGCGGGCAGAGGTTCTCCGCTACTCACCGCTGGTTGCCGAAGCAACCCTTAGAACGAGACCGGGAACTATAGAACTTCTCAAGAACTATTGAAAAAGCCTATTGTTTTAAAAAAGTGCATTGCCTACTTGACACCCGTGTAGCACCTCAATTTTTAGTGAATATTATTGGATCTTGATTTACTCTCAAAATTTATTCAAAATATAAAGTTGAGGCTTAATCAAAATCTGGCAAAATATACGGAGTAGATAGAAGTTAAATCGAAACTGTAGAATATCGAAAATAAATTACGTTCAAATTGAAATATTAATAAGTTAGATGTTTGGAACATTAAAATAATTAATTAAATCATTCTGGCAATTCTGGCCAAATATATTTACAAGTACTGGAAGTTGCGTCTCTGCCTACACGAGTGCTCAAGGGTCAACGACATGTTGGAGCGTTCTTAGCAAAGCGAACAAATTATACTAAATACGCGAAAGCTAGGTCCTGGTTAGATTCACTATACGATCGATCATGGCCGTAGATACCCTAAGGGGACTCAAGACCCCCGTCGGGAGACCCATAAGGTCCTGGTGCGGCCACTATTTGGGCCGACCCACTGAGCAAGCTCAGCGGATGAGGCGGAAGGGCAACCCCCCGACACCATGGTCTGTACGTCTAGTTTCACTAACAGGGTGACAACTCTTGTATGACTACTCGAATGAATATGCTCGACCCGACCAAGGAAATAGAAAAAGTAAGACAAGCACAACAAAAAGTAAGAGGGAAAAGAGTGATACGAGAAGACCGAAGGGAAGATCGAAATAAAGAAGTCAAGAAGTAGAAAAGTAAGGAATAGAGTTATAAAAATAGAGAAGAAATGAGGAAAGAAATAAATAACAAAGTAAAGAATGAAATATAAAGAAATAAGGAAGTAAAGAAGATATAAATATAGAAAAAGAAGAAGCTTGAAGATGGATAAGAGAGGTGATTCCAAGAGACCAGTATAAGAGACCGTCTCGAGGAAGAACGAGCGCTCCTCCCTCTCCCGCCTACTCCCACTCGTCGAGTCCTGCGTGACGGATTTGCGCGCACACTAGCTTAGGCAACTTCCGGTACTTCTAAATATGCTTGGCCAGAATTTCCGCTTTCTAAGTGTTAATATTTTACTTTATTGATTTAATTAATTATTTTAAGGTTCCAAACACCTAATTTATTAATATTTCAATTTTAACGTGATTTATTTTCGATATTCTACAATTACAATTCAATTTTTATCTACTCCGCAGATTTTGCCAGATTTTTATTTAGCCTCAATTTTATATTTTGAATAAACTTTGAAAGTAAATCAAGATCCAATAATATTTAGTAAAAATTGAGGTGCTACACGGGTGTCAAGTTGGCACTGCACTTTCTTAAAAGTGTCTAAAAAATGTTTCAACAATAGGCTTTTTCATTAATTCTTGAGAAGTTCTATAGATCCCGGTCTCGTTCTGAGGGTTGCTTCGGGAACCAGCGGTGAGTAGCGGAGAACCTCTGCCCGCCAAGCTACGCGTTCGTGTTCACGTTTAGCTCGGCTACGACGGGATTCGCATTG